>JAUCMU010000830.1:0-10579 GCA_032275025.1 Enteromius treurensis | reverse complement strand
ATTCCATGTGCTTTTATACTTCCTGGCCGGTGACGTCACCCGCCGTTGACGTCCCAATCCACGATTGGCTGGTTTTATACACATTTCAGAGCGGTCACGCTGAAGGCGTTCCCAAAGCATCCTACCAGACGCAGCTCGAGTTCCTGATAGGGAACTTTACTTTTTACTAATTAATCTTATGAATTATTTGCTGTAAAGAGATCCCATTAAGCCAAAATACAAATAGCCAGATCAAACCACAAATATAATCTACTTCAATAATATTTTATGCACCAATAACACTATTTACAGTTTTTAATAGTTTTTAAGTAATTTCTCCAAAGATCTTCAGGACATGATGTCAATGTATATGCATACCTGGATGGTCTTCGTTTGGAGTCCATATTGGGAGACTTTGTGGATCCCTGGTGATAGAGGAGATTAGAAAACACACACACACACACACACACAATCAAATTTTACATTTGTAATTTTCTGTACACATATTAAATCTAATAAATATAAATATTTATGCATATATGACCTATTTTTTTAGGTGTGGTCTGTAATGATTATTACCACATATTTATATTACTGTATAGGACATTTGGTGAACACACTACATCAGTTTCCTAGCTGTAACTCAGATTCCTTGCTATAACTCAAATGGCACAATAATAATATTATTAATAATAATAATAATGAAAACAACAACACTTTTTTCGACTTCTGGGCAGTTTGTTTGATTCTCACCTGATTGATCTTACCTGATTGTAGTTAGTTGTAGTAGTTGTTGTTGTTGTAGTTGCTGTAGATTCACAGGCTGTCGCTACCTGCAAATATAAAGAGGAAAAGATAGAGGCTGAAAAATTCAGACTGAATGCAGTTGTTATATTTTAACAACTTTCCTTTCCTAATTTTGGCATATTTCATAAAACAAATTCATAGAATCAATGTAAATAGGAAAAGTTCACAAACTTTTTAAATGAATTAATTAATGTGACATATAGAGGTCACCAGGGTTGGCAATTTTGATTAATACAAGTTATATATTTTTCCAATCAGCATGCATCTTGCTGTAACAGATTTTACATAGAACTTGCTTGAGAAGGTATATTTGTCCATTAAGTCCAAATTATGAAATACACCTTTACAACCTACATTTCAAATGCTTTTCACTCACACTACAAGAAGTCACTGAAGTCAAGACAAACCAACACTAAATGTTTGGTAACACTTTATTTTTGCGTTTCTTAACTAGTTGCTTATTACCATGCATATTACTGGAATACTAGTCAATTATTATTAGTAATTAAGCACATTATAATGCCTTATTCTACATGATCTTATTCTACATCCCTAATCCTACTAATACCTAAGTTGTACAACTACCTTACTAACGATTAATAAGCAAATTAGGAATTACAATTAATTTTTTTAAGAAAGATGGTGTTTGTGGTATGTTCATTATTTTATGAATGAGAATAACAATATGTGAAATATGAAAAATCTGTCATCACTTACTCACCCTAAAGTTAGTTCAAAGAAGATATCTTTTTTTTTAAATGTTGATAAATAAAACATTTGACATTGACTTCCACAGTATGGAGGGGGTGGGGGGCTATGAAAGTAAATGGCTACTGTCAATTCTTTGGTTACCAACATTCTTCAAAATATTGCATCTTCTTTTTGTGCTAAACCTCGCTTGTTGAACTATGATACAGCCATGTTTATAATGTGGATCACCACAGTTTAAATTAAATTATTAACTAATCGTTAACTAATTGTGGACGAATAATGTTTTTCAAAGTACATAAGTCTAAAAGTTATTATTTGAAATTTATTTCAAATAATCATTGTCAACTAACCCACTGAAACTATTTGAGCTAAAGCTGAATAATTAATAAAAACCACAGTATCTAGCAAGTTAATAAGCTCAACTAAAACAACACATGGAATTAAAATAGTGCCAAAACTTTCCAACGTATCATAAGTTTGCATCGTAAGTTTGACAAATACTGTAATTAGCTTGCTTGTCTCTAATAATGAACATTAGACAGAGGAAGTTGTTTTAATATGAAGTGCAGAGGTGCTTAACTGCTCATTGCCTCATTTAATCACCAGAATGAACTATCAATGCATAAATCAAACTCACTAAGACTGTCAACAGTTTTTCCTCACACCAAGTAATCCATGTATGTGATTTCACAAGTATTGTCTTGCTTATATTTATGATGGATGGCATGTCTGGGTTTTCAATCCCAAAATTAGCTATTAAATTGCAATAAAGTTTTATAATTCCAAAGTCACTGCACATGTCAGTGGCGACTGGCAATTCACTAAAATAAATTAGATATAACCATAGGTCCCTTTGTTGCTGGAAGTCAACGCACATGTGGATGGCATGTAATAGTTGCCTTTATCAAAGAAAATCGGGCAAGAAAAAGACTTTTTAGCACATGAACACCTGTCTGAGGGTGGAGCTGCGTTACTGGAAGCATGTGAGAACAATCTGTAGCATCACTGGAATTATAACCCATAGTGAACCACCAGAAAGATTAGTAAAAACTTCTATCTCTACATGCAAGGACTATAGAAAATGCCCAAAAAAAAAAAAAAAATCTATTAATCCACAAAAAAGATTTAACTCTCGCTTGAGGTGGTTTTTGACTTGTGTGAAAAAGGGTTAAATGCGAATAATGGCAGATGGAAATGCATCTCGTGAAAAATTCCCCCAAGTGCATTAAAAAAGTCACGAGACTTCGTGCTATGGGATAACTTGACAAGCAGCTGATCTCATTCCACAGCATCTGAAATGTTGTTATGGGCATTCTGAAATGCCTGTCAAAGTCTGTCATCAAAGTTTTTCTGTATAATTGTCTTACACGACCGCATTCCCAAACAGCAGGCATCCAGCTCTGAAAGCACTGACAGCTATAGCAATTTATTGTGTTTCAATCACTTGCTCTGAGGCACAAGTAATTTGTCATGTAAGAAAATTCTTATATTCAGTAACTTCTCCTAGTTTTCATAGTGATATTTAGTGCCAGTTTTCCAGGAAGAAAAAAACAGTTTTGTTCTCTTTGACTCGTTGGATGGAAAAGGTGCTTGTTTACAAATGTTTCATGCGATATTATTTTTTTTATACAATGTAGAATGGTGTCCCACTCTCAGCATAGACATGAGCTTATGGAATGGAATAGCAGCTCTGCAATGGCCCCTTAAGCTGGAATCCCACAGAAAAAAAAGAAAATTTTGTCTTTAATCACTTACTCTCCATGTCGTTCCAAACCTGTAAATTCTTAGATGACACACAGATGCACTGTTTGTGTCTATTTACGCTGCTATTTGTTATGGTGATGGAAGATGGAGTATTTAGATGTCTTTAATTATTTTTGTAAACCTTGAGAGTTTAATTTCAGTCCATACAAGGGAGACCACCTGGGCAAAAAAAGATTAGAGGTATGACCTCGGCAATCTGGCCAATTTGCCCATTGGTCACTGACCATGGCGACCTCCTAACCAACCCCCTTTTCTGCTCATTGACTTCATCAGTCTTTTTTCCTCTCCTCTCTTTTCGGTTTTGGGTGGATTAACCCTTTAAACCAAATGGAGCCATTAGGGTTGGGCGATATATATCAAACAATATATTATGCGCATCTCATCAGTAAAGCAGGTCCTTTGATTAGTGGTTAAATCTCCGTCAGCTGTTTTTAAATGCAGTGCCAGCTTATGCACAGAGCCGTAGATCACAAGCTACAAGTGAGTTTCACAGGTGATTCAATGGCGTAGTTTGTCAGTGATCTACGGCTCTGTGCATAAGCTGGCGTTGCATTTAAAACAGCTGATGGAGATTTACAGCTAATCAAAGAACCGGCTTTACTGACGAGATGCGCATAATATATCGTTCGATATATATTGCACAGCCCTAGGAGCCATAGTGGTGGAAGGCCAGAGAACAGTAGATGTGGTGATGTGTGACACAGGTGGAGCTGGTGGTCCAAACTGAAAGCCTGGTAGTCACTGCTGGAGTTGGGTGAGGAGGAAAGAGAGGAGGAGGAGCAGGGCGATGGGCCTAGGTAAAGTGATGCGATGTGAAGCTGAAAACAGAGCCAAGGGATCCCTTTGCAGAAGGCCTGAGGTGTTTTCATGCCACTGAGAGAAGTCTGAGGAAGAGCTGAGGGGCTAATGGGAGACTGTGAGAACTGGGTTGCAGGAGTGGGTGAGGGCTAGAAAAGAGACTGATGTGGAACAGAGGGACTGTCACAAAAACATCATGACTAGAGTAAACACACTGTTCGAGATTGGGAGAGGGAAGCTGGGAGGGACCAGTGAGACAGAAGAAGAGCAGCCTGATTTGGGTGATGGTAACGGGGCCAGAGAATCATCCTGTCTGAAATCAAAACATAACAGTATGAGTAGCCAGAAACATAATCTCAGTGACAAGAATGTGGGCGTGGATCACTTCCATTTTCTTGTAAACCAAAAGACGGAAACCACTCCTATAGCGATGGGTGATGCAGTGAGCTCACACACCTGGCCAGACTCCGGCCAACTCTAGCTCTGAGGTGATGTTCTGCTCCATCACTCCTGTTAGCACTGGCTTATACATCTAGACAAAATTAGGTTTTCTGTCTGAGGTAGGCTGACAATCCTCAGAGTCTGTTGGTTTCTGGCCAGGCACTGGGTTAGATCAGATGGTGAGCAGTGATCCATATGAGATCAGCACCCACTCCACAAATTCGCAAAGCTCCCTCAAAGACTCCCCAGAAAAGTGCAGCATTATTAAATTAATTGATCAAAAATTAGCAAAACCAGGAAGGGTGTTTGATGGGTTAAGTCAAGTATTTCAGGGAATTATGATTTCCCTGCTCAAGACACAATTTAACAATGGGTAAGTCATATATTTATCATAAAAGAAAAAACATATGTGGCCAAAAAAACAAAACACAAAACCTCCCACAGTAATTCACTTCTGGGTCCAGTCTTCTGTCACAACCACTGTATGCAAACGCTGAAAGATGAAGCTTGCCTTGAGATTCCAAAAGTCTTTAACAGATCACACAGGTAACTCTGACAAGACCGGGCAAACTGAAGTGAAACACAGGGCACCTAAGTACACAGTGCAAATGGCAACACAGCTGGATGAAATGTCCAATTAAATAAGTAACCATGACAACAAACACAGGCAGGGAATAAAAGATTATTATTGTGTAGGCTACATAAATATAAAAAATGGCAGCATGTCTCAATGGATAGTCATCGCATTTATCAGAATTAGGCTACCTATTTACTCACACACAAGCAGCTCTGTTTCCTCTCTGAAGGCACATTCAGTCATTGCGGTAGTAAATTCCACCATGTTAATAGCGAGTAGAAACAACCCATGAGTGCCAGGCACTCCATTATTAAACTAGCAAAAGTGAATATGAATATGCCTTAAGTGCACCTTTGCTTTGCGCATTGTGCTTTAGACACACATTTTAACACACATGTACACACAGAGGTCATTGAAGGTCATAACTAGAATACTGAAATATCCTTCTGTGATCTTTCTCATAGAACGAAAGAAAGGAAGAAAGAAAGAAAGAAAGAAAGAAAGAAAGAAAGGGTAAAAAAAATCCATGATTTACCTTTACCTCACATTTCTTATGGCACGACAACTTGCACTCTGCAGGAAAAGGAAAAGAAATGCATTAAATGTAATCATAGAACTGTTAAATTATATACAGAATATACAGTCATTTATTCTTACTGTACCAATCCACTCTATAAAAGGTCCTGTAAGGATAATCTGATCTATGTGTTGTAGAAGCCAGGTGTAAATATCAATGGCTAATATGTCTTTGCCCACTATTTGCCCTGAGTACAAATACCCTGTTGCTTCTTTTTATACTTTATGTGAATATTATGTCATTGTCCTTATTTAATGTAAACAAAGTGTTTTTTTTATGGCTATGTATGTTTGGTGCAAACAGCATCTACCACTATTTAGACTGTAACACTATTTATTGTACAGTGTAAATAGCATGTCCCTTGCAAAAACATTTCTTTGCGGCTAACTTATTGGTAATTTGCGGCAAATTTGCAGCAACCTAAAAGCAGTGAGTTTCTCTGAAGTAAGGCACTTCATAACAAAATATATAAATGACAAAAATATGAAAATAGCATGAAATTTATGTCATGTCAATAGATATGATTGAAGTTCTGAAGTCCTTCAGATCTACATGAATCATGTAAGTGATTTTTTGAAACAGCAAATTTGTTAAATTTTTAAATATGAACAAAGGAGTCCGTGATAATAAATCTGAAAATATAAGAATATATGGGAATATACTTCAAAGATATTTTACTTTATATGATAATTTCTAGGGATACCAATAATTTTGGCTAACATATACAGAAAACATTATTATATTTCATAATGTGATTTCCCCTCTCCACTTTCATTTATTTTACCTGTTGTAGGGTTAGATAAAAAAAAATAAATAAATAAAAAGGATAAGCAATACAGATTTATTGTCACAGCATTCTTTGAACTGTGTCCATGTCTTTCCTATACTTTATATTTACTTTAAGAAAGTGAGGTTTTCCATTTCAATGTCTGTAAATATGCTGCCTGCTGATGATGTTAGATGTGATTAGATGAATATCCATGCTCATAATTTGTATCAGCTGTAAATATAGATTGTTTAGAAACTTATTTATTTACCAGTTGATCCTGAAAGAGAAAGAAGCCTGCCCCTGATACTGAAGTCATTGGCAGTCTTAAAAACATGGCTTGTAACAACTCTTGAGTGGTTCCAGCATGAAGGCCCAGGCTTCACCATTCACAAACTCATGGAGGGACTTTAAGAATCATGTGATCTGTATGGCAAGACATCAACAGCATTTACGTTAAAATTAATAAAGTCTGAGCAATGAAATGAATAACACATGCTTAATGTTCTGTGTCACCCCATGATACAGTTTAGTTTCACTCTCTTTTTCAATTCATTTTCAGATCATCTGAAAATGAAAGATGCACATTTCAACAAAGAAGTGAACTTATACCTGTAGGGGAGTAGTCATGCTTAATAGGATAAGTGAATAGAAAACAAGTAAATGGATGACTTTATATAATTTTATGGTTAGGGGTAAAATAATTATGTTTTATTTAAATATTCTTAATATTTATAAAATTTTTACAATATAGAATATTTTAATATTGGTCAGTTTAATTTGTTAGAGCAAGTATCTTCAAATATCTAAATTGAGTTGTCATGTTGATAAATATTTTTAGAAATACCACGCATTTGTGTTGAGATTTGTACTATATTAGACTATGTATTCATGTCAAGAGATAACTGAAGGTTTGGATATAAAACTATGCAGAAATGTACCTTGAATTTGCACCAAAAAGTAGAAACACCTGTATTGCATTCTTGTTCACCACAGGCTTGCCACAACTGTCTGCCGCAAATTTGATGCAAACTTTTAGCCACAAAGCTCATTTGCATGTAAAAATATTAATTTGTTGCAATGTTCACTATAAGTTTACCACAAGAATTTGCCAGACACTATATTTTTGCAAGGGATAGCTTCTCAACTTCACAGTGATAGCTTCACATCCTGACTGAGAGAGAGAGAGAGAGAGAGAGAGAGAGCGAGAGAGAGAGAGAGCGAGAGAGAGAGCTGAAGTCGCTAGAGCAGAAAGATTAAGTTTAATGTGTGAAAACAGTGAAGTCAAGCTGTTAAGCAAGGGACAGAAGATGGCTAGCATGGTAGGCAGTATGATGGCATTCAGAATATTAGTATTGTAGAAGATGGAAATACATTTTAAGTTAGAATTAAGATGTAGAGTATAAAGACAAATATATTAGGTCCAGGAAAAAACAAATATGCTAAAGAAAATAAAACAAGGCTGTAATTATGGAGACAAATCAACGGAAATGCACTGCGAGAGGCTAGTCTGTATAATAAGCAACAATCACATTGAGCACAAGTTTATTGTAAGACACAGAACAATGGAGACAAACAAAAATGTGAGGGATTTGCAGATCCAACATGCAGATGTTCTATGTACCACAAAGGTGGAACAACCAGGCCTGAGCTATAAGCAAAGAGGGGATTAACAAAAAAGCATATTACAGATGTGGGGGTGAGCAGCAGAAGTAAGGGTGTCATTCAATAAGGAACCAAAAAAAAAAGACACATTCTAAAGGTATGCAGATCAAAATGATCAGCTAGGAAGGCTGCAAAAGGGGAATCAGTGCACAAGACAGACAAACAAGGAAAGTACAAAGAGCACATCTCAAGGAAACAGCAAAGAGACTCACAAATGAAGTAAGGAGCTTAAGTTCACAACACATAATTCAGAAATAACTGAAATAATGGAGTCAGTGGACAACTCAGAATGGGCAGCACCCATAGTACCCATACTAAAGCCTAACAATTGAGTGCATGTTGACCTGGCCGATATGACCATGAACACCACAAAGAGCAGGACTATGTCTAAAGCGAGAAGCACATTCATGGGAATAGAATAGAAAAGGACACAAGGTGGACACTGCGGGTTTGCATCCAGAGCAAGAGTGAAACAGAATGCACCCATACCTTCCACTATCTAACAGAGCTGAAGGTTCTGCCAAAATTTGTCCACAGGCCTGTCCACAAGCTGCTGGGTAAAGAGGCTATGCGGAAATGGAGTGTTGAACAAGAGGATGCATTTAAGCAGTCAAAAGAAATTAATTAGCCAGCAGAAGCTGTAGTATACTATAACCCTTAAAAAAGGTGATTGTATGAGACCTCACATGGGGATGGGTTAGGGCCACTGATCTATAATAGAGATCTGGATTGCTCATTACATCAGGAAAGTGACGCCATATTGGTATTCCGCACTGTACCCATACATTCCATTGAATTAATAGGAAATCATACCTATTTAATGAAAAACATAACCTAACAAGTCAATATTTTTTAATCTGAAGTATCCCTGTACATTCTTAGAGGGTAAATACTTCAGGTGTAACATTTATTTTTAAGTCCGCGTGAAATCAAAATGGACTATTTTTGTGGTGAACAATTCACAGGTGAAAGTCAATCCACAAAAAAAAAAAAAAAAAATAGTTTGCCTTCATAATATTTAATCCAAATCTGAAAATGCCCTCCCCTCTAAAATGACGGGCCTTCTCTGATAACATTTGATGGCTTGTGCATGAAATCCAATATCATGCATCTGTAATGAGGACGCTGACACAGAATGTGAATCCATTTGCAGACGTACGATAATCAGGAGGGAGCTCCAACTGGTAAGTCACTTGATTCACTTCAAAATCTTGAAAGGACCAATATACCTGGGGCTCAATTTCTTGCTGGGCAGCCGCAGCTTGATGTCCCATGTGGAGAGCCAGACGTGGGTGTGGTCGACGTCTACGGTTGGCATTAATCTCTTGGTTCCTGACAGCCCATTGTAGACAAACATGGGCACTGTCCTACACCCTCTCACTATGTAGTATCCAGGTATCTACCGCTGGGACACTGGATGGTTCACCTGACCAAGGGAACATGGGTGGCTGATATCCCAAGACACATTGAAAAGGAGTCAATCCTGTACAGGCATGGGTTAATGAATTTTGGGGATATTCTGCCCATGGCAGAAACTCTGACCAGCGGTGTTGTTCTCTGCTGCAATATGAGTGAAGATACCTTCTGATCTCCTGATTAAGGCGTTCCACTTGACCGTTTACTTGAGGGTGATAACCAGAGGTAAGATTAACATTTATGTCGAGATGTTTGCAAAAGGCCCTCCATACCTGGGATAAGAGACAAGTGTTCATGGCAGTAGGTAGACCCTTGAGGGGAACAAGATAACAAGATGTAGAAAAACGATCAATGATAAGAAGTATGGTAGTGAAGCCATTAGAGGGTGGTAGATCAGTGACAAAATCAATTGACAGGCTGGACCATTGTCGTTTGAGAATGGGTAATGGTTGAAGAAGACCTGATGGTAACTCCTTGGGTGTCTTGGATTGGGCACAGAATGAATTTTGTACCAGTTGAAGTGTGCCTGAAATACCTGGATAATCGGAGCTGAGAGATGAATGCACCCACTGTATGATGTGTGGTCATAGAGTCACTGGTATGTACTGTTTGTTGGGCGAACACTGATGGATCTTGTTGCTGTTCTCTTTGAATCTCTTCCATGATATCCCAGGATACTGGAGCTAACAGTGGGTGGAAGGATAAAGTCAGGGGTCTCTGTGATTATGGGTGATTCATGTCTTCGAGAGAGGGCATTTGCCTTGCTGCTCTGGCTGCCTGGTCTATACGTAACTGTGAATTGGAATCTTGTGAAGAATAGTGCCCACCGGGCTTGGCGTGGGTTCAGACGTTTGGCACTTTTGATGTATTCAAGATTCTTATGATCTGTGATGATTTGAAACGGGTGTGCTGCTCCCTCTAACCAGAGCCTCCATTCCTCCATGGCTGCTTTTATGAACAACAGTTCTGGCGGGTGACGTCACTGGCCAGGAAGTATATAGGCACATGGACTGCCGGCATCAAACAGCTTCATGTCTTTTCAGCGAAGCTCTGTATCAGCGTGTGTGATAAAATAGCC
>JAUCMU010000829.1:0-10585 GCA_032275025.1 Enteromius treurensis | reverse complement strand
TCTGATGACGGCTCACTCAGGGCGGGTCTGAGGTAAGACACCAGTTCAGTCTGTGTGACACGCTGCTGTCAATCAACAATTGTGGGAGTGGCCTCTTTCTGTGTGATGCCACACCGTCATGCATTTGAGAGTGGCTTGATTTCAGAAGGGGCAACTTATTTTTAGTAAATCAAAAGAAAACTACTGGTGGATCTTTATCATTGTAGGAAGGCTGTTTACACACACTCCAAACACACATTTCACTCCAAACCGCTTGTAAAAGTGCATGTGGCACCAGATGACCACTTTAATTTGAATAACGAAGATAAAGTTCTTAAAGAAGATCGACCTCATCCTCATGTCATCCCAAACCCATAAGACCAACGTTCTTCAACGTCCATCTATTTATTTTTGATCAAATCAGAGCTATCTGACCTTCCATAGACAGCAACACGACTAAAATGATCTAGGTCCAGAAACATAGTAATCTGTAAAACAGTCCATGTGACATCAGTCACTTTGGAGTGCGTATTTGAAGTGCAAAAGCATCACAGCAGAGTGACATAAGTTGTCCCAATTCAGAATGAACCCTCTGAAGACCACATTCCCAGGCCGATTACATCACTGTACATCACTGAAGGCTGCTGTAATTCAAAAGTGACGTCAAAAGCGCCCTCCATTTTTGTGCTGTACATTTTTTATTTTTTGCTATACATATTCACATGTAAATAAAAGAAAAGTAAGCGTTATGTACATTGTTAATTTTTTTAATGCAGCTTATAAAACCTTCTATGTGTTTTTTTTTGGTTTATCCTGTAGGCCTATATACATTTTTACACATTAGAATATTGTTCTATATACTACTGAAAATACTTTTTACAACTACCTACATAATAGCTTACGTTTAAAACATCAATTTTGAGCCCAGACATACCTCCAGATGTTCTGGGGTCTTTAGGAGGTGATTTTCTTGGTGAATGGCCAGCACCTCCTCAGTGTCTCAGAAGAGAACGCGGTGGACAGTGGTAGTTCAGATACTTTAGTAAACTACTTGTAATAAATACAAATACCACATTGGGGGAAACTACTATATTCATATTTGCAGAAGAATACTTAACAACTGTGCAACCACTTGCAATTCACCATTGATTATTTAGAAAATTAAAGCATTTTGTCAGAATATTAACAATTTGATGCTAACTATATCAAAGACAGCATCTGAAGGACGAAGATAAGCTATTACAGTTCAGCTGTGGCAGCTGTCACTAAACATTGAGCTGCAGAATGGCCTTTTTCTTTCAGCTATGCTTAACTGCCTAAAAATCTGGTTTAAAACAACATATGATCACCACAGTCAAGACAATTGAACTGTAGAAACTCACAGCTTTGTTAGATGTCATTCAGCATTCGAACTGCTGTGTCTGTCTGCACCTGGTATTTATCACCTTATGGGGACCAATTGTCCCCACAAAGATAGGAACACCAGTAAATTTTGACCTTGTGGGGACTCTTGTTAGGTCTCCAAGAGGAAACAAGCTTAAAAAAAAATCTAAAACTGCACACAGTTTCCTGTAAAGGGTAGGTTTAGGTGTAGGGTCAGTGTAGGACAATCCCACATACAGTCTGTACAATATAAAAACCATTACGCCTATGGAATGTCCCCATAAAACATGTGCAACAAATTACATATTCTGCTAACATCTAACAACCAGGAAACTTGTTTCCTTTCTGTTGTAATATGTACAATAATACTCTCTCATATACAGAAGATGCTGGAAAACCAAAGAATGTGCTGGAACTGGAGGAACATTAGGAAGTTGAACTGCTGAGGGATTCATGTACAACTATCACAAAACAGATTCATCTTTTAAACAGGTCATCTTTTAAGCAACTGTAATTAGCTTAAAAGATTAATTCAAAACTACAGAATCCTAACCTAGCGAAGCACTGTGTTTGACAAAAGGTCAACCAAAAGTGACATTCTATTCTTACATTTTTGAATATGACTTAATATTCAAACACTTATTGAGGCTGCTGAATATTCTAGGTTGCCAAATTAATGTTTAGATTTAATCTACCATCATGAGAGACAAATTGTGTTCTATGATGTTCAAACCACCTCATCTTGATCTTATTTTTCAGATGCCAGCTGGCGAGTTTGGATAAAGCACTATTACATGACAGGCAGCGGATGAAAACTAAACGCTAATGGAAGAAGGGATGTGCACACATGATAACCTTGAAAATAAACAGAGCAAATATTTTCAAAGGCCTCTCTGATCAACTTGATCCGAGACACAACACATGGACCCGCGGAGCATCGACAGATTTAATCTGGCCTTTGGTCTTCAGACACCAGATATAGTGCTACCCAGACTACACAATGCAACAGCCAAGACTGACGTGGAAGTAAATCAATCTTTAAATTTATCGTATGCACTTACAAGTGCATTCCAAATGATTTGAGTTGACTTTGACTTTGCATTCGGATGTACACATGCAAGCTATGAAATAAGTGCCTCTATGCAACCCAGAACTGTTTTTCTCTCTCCCATTCCAGCGAACCACAAAAAAAAACAAGTATTATTTTAAGCACGGCAGTGAAAAGCTTTCTGGACCAAAACCAATTATTACATTTGCTGAAACATGCAGGGTACAGCCACCCGGGGGTGCAGGTGAAATTTCTCAAATGTATTATTATTGAAAGACCTTTTAATCAACTCTTTATTTCTTTTTCAGTTCTGTCCACTCAAACAGTTCAGTTTAGCCTTTGCATCTAAAAGCACCGTTTGAAATGGGTCGGGGGAGAGAGAGTAGAGGGGAGGGAGAGGGGGCAAAAAAAAAAACATATGATCAGTGGGAAGAATAAAGAAACGAACACTACACAAGCGCATTCTAAACAGTTCACCCAGAGCAGAGAAACCGACCGTCATAGCTTCTATCTCTTGATCTTCGCCTGTCTTTTTAATGCTATAATTTCATAGACAGCTGAAGAAAAAAAATCCATATCCCAGCATAAACGTGTGCGTACGCGCATGTAATGATGGTTGCCGCGTGCTGATGTTCTCTTTGTGCAGGAGAGTATTAAAGAGCCTAATGAGGTAAAACCATTGCTCTTTTTTATACTCAGACTATTATTCAAACACAGCCTATTAACTTGATGAATTGCGATAATTAATGGATATTTCTCTATGTGGCTTTTGTTCTGTCAGGTGTGCGGTGAATATTTAACTGTTTACTTCACAGGTTCTTTTCGAGCGCTTCGCCAGGGGCTCCTGGAGGGCCGACGAGAGCGGAATTTACAGCTGTTTATTTCCATTCTCATAAGCGGCGCTATGAATCCATACTCGCGCTCATGATTTAATTATGAGTCACACATTTGAATGAATAAAGTTCACTATTAACCAGCTGGCGGCAGACCAGCAGGGTTCAGTTAGCGAGAAGTCATGCGATTTTCAGAGAGAATGGAGTCTCGCTGGAAACCCAGGCACTCGGCTACTGAAGCCTTTGGTCTCCTCAGGCGATGACCTCCAAGCTGCTGAAAAAACAATGAAGCCGCCTTCCAGCGGAGCCATCGGACAGCAGAGAGCGTATTTGTTCTGTTTGTTACATGCCTGACGATAGATAACGAGTTGGCGATGGTTTCCACTGCCGCGCACGCTCTTAAGGGCCACTGTCTCGGTTGGGAACAGTGTGACGCGGGCATTAGTCGAGAATGAAACGACTAGATCATGTCAGAGCCGCAGCTTCAAGCTGTTTGCCAGCGAGTCCTTTATCTGACAGCGCTGCCGAGCAAATACTGATCAGAAGAAGATAGCTCATGAGTATGGCAGAGTTATAAAATCTCCCAACTCGGTAAAGAAGAACCGGGCCGGGGGCCGTGAGATTACTCTTTCGAGATGACCAATTATTTCGAGAGGTGCTCGTTGAGTTTTCCGGGGAGATGTGAGCATTATGCTCTCAAATTGTTCCGCTGTCATTATCTCGTGGCTTTCATTCACCTGCGTATTATTTGAAAACCGCATGAATACGGGCCGAGCGGAGAGCGGCGTGGGGAAATTAACCTGGGAGAGGGAAACCGATTATCACCATTCATGCTTCTTAAATCTCTGAAGCACAAACCGAAGGGAAGCAGGAACCTCCCACTGGCTTCATGAATGCAGTCTAATGCACACAAAGCCAGTTAGCGTGTTAACCAACATTTGTGTTGTTCTGAGGCCCACCGCCAATCAAAACCCCCTTTTCCTTTACTCCGCCGGGCCTCCGAGGTCTCGCGCAAAACCACAAATGAGTCTGATTTGATTTGGCAAACGAATGAACTTCCATCAATGGCAAATAGATCCAGCGCGTGTCTGTGAGTGTGTGAGATGCACTGAAAGTAATGAATTTGTAAAGCTCATTCTGTTCCTTCAATTAAAAGAGAGCAAGAGCAGACGAGAGTACAACAGGTAATCACACATTTCCATTCGCACTTTCATTTTCCTCCGTTTCATTCTTCATTAAACTGCAGTTGATTTGTTTTCCTTCTTTCCACATCTGATTGATAGAGTGTATCATTTCACAATCTGTCTTTGTTATCATGACATCTCTCCTCTGCACAAATGAACCGGAGCCCCTCTGTGCTGAAACTGATGAATAGAGTCCATCTGTCAGAGGATCTCAGACCTTTACTGACACCTAGTGGATGGAAGAAAATTAAGAGATTCTGTTGGTGGCAGTAGTGTTATTTCTTCTTTATTGATTTGTTCTTTCAAAATATATATGGTGCTGCTTCCAAAGGAGTGCTGTGCTGTGCTATAACATTTCTTAGTAATCAGGTAATTTATTTGCTTTCTAATGGCAAAAACAACCATGAAAGAAATACTCAGACTTACAACAAAGAATCTGAATTATATCTAGAGAACGGAACATCACAGAGACCATTTGCTTGTTCTTTTTGGCCATAGAAGAAGACATCGAACACAAATTCATTCCACAGAACACTGCCAAAAACTTTATGTACAAAGAAATGTTTTTGTTTAGATGTTCTGGTCTGATCAACAGAAGTAACGTTGAGTTTTTATTACAACATGGGACGTTTGAAAACAGCCCCTTTATTAATGGAATAGTTCAAATGTATTTCCTCCAAGATCTAGAAGAGTTAGTTCTTCATCAGGACAGATTTGAAAGTTTAAAAAAGCATTACGGAAGAGCTGCACAAAAACATCAAAATAGTTGAAGAAACTATAGTCTGCCTCGACCTAGATTCCACTCCAGAATATATGTTTGATCATGCTCATTTCCCAAAATGGCTTCATTATTATAGAAGAAAGTCTACAGTTACATTGTTTGTAGACCGTTTGGGAAAAGGGGGACCAATTGTAGATTGAGAATGTGACAATGAGAACTATCTCGGACAAAGGGGTGTTAGAGCTTAATTAACATACAGAATACAGCAGTTACAATAGGAGCAACTTTATTTACCGTAAGGGTCATAAACTGTATAAAGGGTTTGAACTGGATGTTCTGGGTTCATTCTGACTTCTGAAGTGTTACCTGTACCTTTTCACTGCTGCGCTCAAGTTATTCTTCATCAAGATCTTCAATGTCTCCATCACTTTTGATGAAAAGCTGCAGGTTTGTGATCAATCTATCAAGATTTGAATTTTTTACTTCAAACTGGACTCATAATTTGGCCACTAGCAATGTTTTAAGGTTTTAAAGCAACTTTTTGATTTGTTTCTTACAAAAATGCAGCTTTTTGCACCAGAAGACATTTATTGATGGACTGGAGTCATGTGGATTACTTGCGGATTATTGTGATGTTGTTATAAGTTTGGACTCTCATTCACTGCATAGGATCCATTGGTGAGCATGTGATATAAGGCTAAATTTGACCAAATCTGTTCCTATGAAGAAACCAACTTGGCTACATCCTGGATGAACTGTAGTAAATAAGCATTTTGGCAAATGATCATTTCTGAGAATGATTCCTTTAAGTGTCATTTACGTGCACGCAGCTCTTCTGAACACAAACCCACTGCTCAACTGTTTTCACTGATGCAATTTTTATCGACATACACAGTGTGACTAATTATCAGAAAGTAGGCCTGTAAAAAAATGAATTCATCCATTTGCTGTATTTCACTAAATCTCACTAAAATTTCAGTTTTTATAAGATTTGATGAAGTGCTCACCTTAAAAATGCATTCATTTGTTGTGCAAATGTCATAGAAGAGAACCAGAGCCAAAAAATAAAACCGCAGTATACAATCACCCCAAGTTTCACAAGCTTGTCCCAGACTAAATTGAATTTTTGAGCTGTCTCAGATGAAAATATCTTGCTGTGACATCTTAAAACAAGTCAGTGTCATTGTTCTGTGTTAAGATGCACACCTGTAATATTTTCTTATAAAGAATTTTTTGTAAAAGTTGCTTAAATATATTAATTTAATGAATGCCTAGTCCAGGCTTAAGCTAAGCCCCGTTTGTGAAACCAGGTCTTAGTGTTTAATCTTAAATCTAGATGTCACATTGCCCCAGTCAGGAAGTTTCTGAAATCAAACTCTTGTTGAAACTTGTGTCGCTGTTATGCCCTTGAGGTTTTGAACTGGCTCTAGCACTGCTATTATTCGCCTGTAAATTGATTTGTGTGAAATGCATTTGCTAAACAGTAGGTAATTAGTGATTAACACAGCCCCCTGCCACCTCAAGCTCAAGGCACCGTGTGCTGTCAAAACTGTTCCTGTGTGTGTTGAGTGACAAAAGCAAAGAGCAAAGCACTTTTCAAAGCAGTCATTCTCACAATACAAGTCCACATAAATGTTAATACATGAAAAAAAACGTATTTTCCCACGAAATCAACAATGGCCATCTTTGGCTACTTTTGAACAAGGACTTCTAGAGCCCAGCATATAAAGAGACTACTTGCTAGGAGTAACCTAGAACTAGAACTCACTAAAATTAGAGATTTTTTTTTTGTATGGGCAAAAAAAATAAATAATAAAAACTCAAATTTGATGCTAACTGCATGTGTCTTTTGGTTCAGTGAAGAAAGTATCATGTTCACTTACGTCATGAAGATTTAAAGATGACATGTTTCTTGCTTGAAGAACGTCACAAGTCTGACATCTGATCCCTGGACAGACCTTAAGACTTTCTCTGTCCTTATCTTACTGCTCATTGGACACCCTCATGAAAATGGAAAACTATGAATAATCAATAAGGGAGTCACCTCAGACTTCCCCACGTGACAATTTTAAGACAGGGTCTGCTACTCTTACGAAAAAAAATGTCAAAATGTCACTGCATATATAAATGTTACTGCGCTGTTATGTTGGTTTAAATAGGTTTTACCTTCTTATTATAAACTGTAGACTCACAAACAATCCGCCAAGCAATCAGACGAACACTGCAACAAATACAAATACGTAGATTAATAGTGATCTTCTGCAGAATCGAGACGAAAGTTATTTTTATGAAAAACATTTGCGGGTTCGCAGTTTGATATTAGTAAACTCTCTCCATCAAATTCTCCAGAACTGTTCACCGACTTTAAAATTAAATTACTTATTTACAACAACCACAATCTCTTTAGCTATTAGTGATTGGCTTTTATTCAGAAGGCGGGACTATTCATCATCTCAATGAAGCACACTATTTATTAAAACAACAGATATGTTTCAAGTCTTATAAAATATTTTTAACTGATGTAAATATGGAGTGACACTTGCAGAAAGACCGTTTGTGTGAAAGCACAGACTAGAAACACATTTTTTTCTGGTGCAGAAGCTGAGTTTTTTTTTCTCTCATTTTTGGGGCTCTTGATTTTTTTTAAGGGTTATTTTTTTAAAGCAATATTGCACTTGCAAACTATGTGCAATAATGTATAATAACAGTAATACAAAAATGCTGTTTAAAGTAGTTTTAAATTAAATATTGCATGTCACATGGAGGACATAATTTTACGTAAACAAGCAGAGAACTGAAACACCTGAATGTTGCATCTGACGTCTTTTTAGAAGAAGTGATGAATAAAAACAAAATTGTGGCACATGTGGCCCCCTATCTGCTTTCCACCACTTATGTTCAAGTACTTTTCGTGATTAATTCATAAATCCAGGAGGGAATATAAGGTATACATCACTGTGAGAGAGCTACAGTCAGAGAGTCCAACAAGACTTTTCTTTTGTTTTACGAAAATGAAGAAAACTACAGGTATGGAGTACTTTATTGCTGACTGACTGAAGTTTGCATATATTGCTGGGAGAAAGCTCAATGAGAAGTGTTTTTAACATATAGTCTCACAATGGAATGATTACATGTGTTAACGAATCTCTTTTGTCCCCGTACCATCCTGCAGTTCTGCAGGTCTGTGCGGTGTTTGTGCTGTGCTCACCACAGGCTGTGACAGGATCTCCTGTGGACTGTCCCGACCAAGATACTGCAGGAACATCCTGCACCATCTCACTGGAGAAGCTCCTGGAACGAGCCGTTCAACATGCAGAGCTCATCTACCGCGTCTCCGAGGAGTCCAAGATGCTGTTTGTGAGTAACGGAGAAATGAACCTAAAGCTAAGCTTATCAAAGATTCTTTTTGGGTTTTGAAATATTCCAAGATTTCAATTTCACTAAATACCTGATGAAAATAGGTTAACAGTCTACCGGTATAGAATGATCCATAAATATTTTTCAGGATGAGATGCTCAATTCATACGGAGTGAATCTGCAAATTCCCGAAGGGACCATGTGTGCTCCTAAAACGGTGACGGTTCCTATGTCTAAAAGTGAAATCCAACAGATTTCTGTGAGTTCCTCTAATGGCAACTGATGAAATTCACTGTAACAGAGTGACTTTCTGCTAAGAACTGTTAAGATAAACTAGTCTTCTTTTTGTTTTTCCCTCCAGGACAAATGGATCCTTCACTCACTCCTGATTCTGGCCCAATTCTGGATTGATCCACTGGTAGAAGTACAGGTTTCTCTTGAGAATTATGAGAATGCCCCAAGTGCCCTGCTTACTAGGAGCAAATGGATGTCTACCAAACTAATGA
The DNA here is from genome assembly GCA_032275025.1 of Enteromius treurensis. Taxonomy (NCBI): domain Eukaryota; kingdom Metazoa; phylum Chordata; class Actinopteri; order Cypriniformes; family Cyprinidae; genus Enteromius; species Enteromius treurensis. The sequence continues at coordinate 1,574 of JAUCMU010000829.1, read as the reverse complement.
GCCTTGAACAGGGAATAACGGTTCTCATTAGACAGGTGAATACGAATTGTTGAAAATTACGAGTGCAAACTCTTAATCAAACACTTTAATTCATCAGGAAAGTTCCAATATGTTTGAAAATCGCTTCTCTCTCTCTCTCTTTGTTGATCAGCTGATGGGGCAAGGTGGTTTGGCATTGGAGGTACCCCAAGAGACAACTGATCGCTTTTTGTCTTCTAACGCGCTTGAAACTGTGAGAAGAGATTACAGTGTGATCTACTGCTTCAGGAAAGATGCGCATAAGATGCAGACTTTCCTCAAACTGCTGAAGTGCCGCCAGATTGATCAGGAAAACTGCTCCCTTTTTACAACTTAAAAAAACGTCTTTTACCATATTATATTCAGTGTTATTCTGGCAAAGCTGATTTTGCATTTGCACAAATATTGAAATAAAAAAGGCTGCATGAATACTTGGATTGAGCGATGGTGGTGTTGTTTTTTTTTCTTTAAATGTCAGACATGGTTCACTAAAGGTTTGTAAAATGTCAACTTCTTAACTCTCAGACTAACCTAAAGTCTGAGACTTCTGGATAAAAGTCTGTATTTAAACCCCCAAATAAACATTTTTAGGATTTTGAGAGATTTAAAATATATATATGTGTGTGTGTGTGTGTGTGTGTGAAAACTGAATCACATAATATTGATTTGTCAGATAGGTCAGATGTTTTTGCTTCCACTGAAGCAAAAGATGCACTTAAATTGACCAGATGACATGGATCATGGGGTTTTGTTCACTTGCTCTTTCAATCATTAAAACAAGAAGGACATATACAATATTAAATCTGCTTCTGAGTTCCAGATGGAATAATTAAACAACGAGATCCAAAATTGTGTGCTGCTGCAATGACTAAATAAAGCAGCAATGCGTCTTGAAACTGATCATGGTAAATTACACTGAAACGCTTCACAACATCCTACCTCAAAGTCCACTAATGAGAACATCAAAGTTTGTGCCCAATTATCACTCAAGAAGGAAAAAATAAATCCTTTATCCTGAGCTCTGTCTTACACACTCTTTAATTCACAGATGGTTAATTTGCAGAAAACCCAAGCACACAGCTTGATCTAGTTCCCAGCATGTCACACATCTGAGATAAAACTTGAGTTGACTTTACAAGCATCAGTCATTTACACTGAGGTGTTAAAGCTGTTAAGGCTTAAAAAGTGGTTCAGTGTTGCAGTTTTAGTGAGTTATCGGCTTTATTCAAACAAAAACGCTCCGGCTCTATAACAGTATGAATTCAACAACGATTTAAGAGGAAAAATGTTTTCTGCCAGCCTGCCACTTCATTGACAGACCATATGGGACTGCAAGAGACTACAATTCAAGTGTATTACGGGATTATAAATAACTAATGTTTTGAATATAACATTTATTTAATTTCAATTAAAGGTGCCATAGAAGGTATTGAGAGAATATTTTAAATTGTTCTCTGATATGTACATAGAAGGTATGTTGCTTAAGTAAGGGGAAAAAATGCCCAGAAACGGTTTTACAGGTCCATTTACAACCCTAGAATTTGACCCTAGAATGA
>JAUCMU010000828.1:0-10586 GCA_032275025.1 Enteromius treurensis | reverse complement strand
GACTGCCGCGAGGAGCATTAGGTCTGAAAACCAGGTCCGGGAGGGCCAGTATGGCGCTACCAGCAGAACCTGCTCCTTGTCCTCCCTGATCTTGCACAGGGTCTGTGCAAGGAGGCTCACTGGGGGAAATGCGTACTTGGGCCCCGGAGGCCAGCTGTGTGCCAGTGCATCCCTACCGAGGGGCACTTCGTTTAGGAAATAATACAGCCGGCAATGGGAGGACTCGGGGGAGGCAAAGAGGTCTATCTCTGCCTCACCGAAGTTGCTCCAGATCAGCTGGACTACCTGGGGGTGGAGTCGCCATTCTCCAGGGTCGGTGGACTGCCGTGAGAGCTGGTCGGCTGCACGGTTGAGTGTCCCTGAAATATGAACAGTGCGCAGCGATTTATGACTTATGACTCCACAGGAGCAGATGGCGGGCGATTTGTGACATGTGGTGGGAGCATAGACCACTTTGATGGTTGATGTATGCAACGATTGCAGTTATGCAGATGCTAGATTGAATAGGTTAAGCTTTGAGATCCAAGACAAATTTCAGAAAGAATTCCAACATTAATTTGTATTTGAATAATTGAATTGAAAAACTCATCTTAATGTTAACAAATGCCTCTAGTTTTATTAATTTAACAGGCCTTTGAAGTTTGAGCAAAAACTTGTTTAAGTGATGTGTTTATGTGCATTTTATATTTGCATATGGTGTGTGTGACACACGAAATACATCAATTACACAATATTATGATAAAATATGTTACTTTGTTTGTGGTATTTAGAGAATGCAAATAATAGTACATTTGTGACAATTAGCTTTTTACATTCATACAGTTTTTTTAAGTCCACTACAAAGTTAACTTGTTAACCAGCAAATCTGTTTTCAAACGTAATTTACTGTGTTTTTACACTGTATATAATTTTATTATACAAAATTACATTATTTTAGCTGTTTATATCTTAACTGAATATGCCAGAGTATTTTTTTAAACTATATATATATATATATTTACATGCGCGAGCATGTATATTTTCCTTTTGAGTAGTTTACAAGTTCTGACGCGTATCTTGTTGTTTAGCTTGTTTACTCACGACTCAGGAGTCCGTAAGGTCCTTTTGTTTCTCCATTTATTTTCACATCAACGTTCAACACTTCTTTCAGTCTTTTGACATAACGTTAAATTCACTTGGCTTACAACAACTTATTTGCTGTATCTTGAATTATTGCAACAGTTTTTGATTACGGTCAAAAGCTTGTGTCCTCCATATCTTGCTTAACTTACTAACTTCACACGTGCCTAAAATATTAAAGCACGTGAACTATGAAAATGACGTCACTAGACATGCACAGTAAAAAACTTAGAAGAACGGGAAAATATACAAAGATAAATAACACAATATAGCACACATAATTTTGGTAATCAACTGAAGTATTATATTATGAAATATGGCTCTTACATTTCCAGCCCCTAATTGACAGGTAGGGAGACTGACAATTAACTTTTTACAACAATAGAGCCATTCACTTTTAAACATTCACATTATGCATCATTTTAAACTTCTTAAATGTCCACTATTTACTTCAAAGTGTTCAAATCTTGCATAATATAGAAAACGTCTTAGGACATAACTAACAGTCCATTTCACATATAAGGCATAACTTGTCGATGGGTCTTTCCAGAGTACTGGTCTTGGTTTTAACCAGCACACGTCTTACAAGTCCTTTTTTATCAGGAAACACTTCGATGATTCGTCCAAAGACCCATGAATTTCTTGGAGAAGACTCGTCAATTATTAGAACAACATCTCCAACTGAGAGATTTTTTTTTACTTGAAACCATTTTTGACGCTCCTGAAGCAGCGGCAGATATTCACGCACCCACCGCTTCCAGAATAAGTCAGCAAGGTACTGAATTTGCTTCCACCTGCGACGTGCATACATGTCCTCCTTTTTGAAAAGTCCAGGAGGTAAATTTGGTTGTCCTTTCATTAATAACAGGTGGTTAGGTGTCAAGGGTTGCAAATCTGCAGGATCATCTGTAACAGTGGTAAGTGGTCGGTCATTCATTATTGCTTCCACCTCGCACAGGAATGTATGCAAGCTCTCATCAGTTAGTGTTTGCTCTATTAGTACAGATTTCAATATCTTTCTGACTGATCTTATCTGTCGCTCCCAAACGCCACCAAAATGAGACCCAGATGGTGGGTTAAATATCCAATGTATTCCCTTTTGCATGAGAGTGTTTTCAATTTTTGACTGATTCCACTGTTGGATAGCTTTACGTAGTTCAACCTCTGCACCTATGAAGTTAGTACCATTGTCGCTTCTCATAATCGACACCTGACCTCTCCTGGACACAAAACGTCGAATGGCATTCAAACAGGAGTCTGTGTCCAATGAATGTGCAACTTCAATATGCACAGCCCTTGTTGTTAAACAGGTAAACAATACACCATATCTTTTAACATTACTTCTACCTTGTCTGACATCAAATGGTCCAAAATAGTCCACCCCTACGTTGGTAAAGGGTGGATGATCTGGTGTTACTCTGTCATGAGGTAGTTCTGACATCTTTTGTTCACCAGCCTTTGCTCTGATCTTTCTACATGTCACACAACTGGAAAGAAACTTTCTCACCATGGAGTTAGCAGACGGAATCCAGAATCGTTGTCGCAATTTTGAAAGCATATAGTTCCTTCCGCAATGTCCAATTTTTTCATGAGTGTCTCTTAAGATTAAAGTAGTGACATGTGAGTCTTTAGGTATAATGACTGGATGTTTTACATAGTCAGGCATTGGAGAGCTATCAAGACGTCCTCCGACTCTCAGCACTCCATCCTGCAGTATTGGATCCAGTTTGGTAAGACAGCTGCTCCTTTTGACAGATGAATCACCTTTTTGCAAGATGAAAATTTCTTCTTTGAATGTTTGACCTTGAATGAATTTAATAATTTCATTTTCTGATCTTGTTAAGTCTTGCACTGTTAAAGTCTTGTAGTTTTCTGCTGTGGGTTCATTGTCACATTTTTCAACTTTTTTTGTTCTTTGTCTAAGCATGTCCTTCACACGGAGAATCCAGGCAACAGCTCTTTTCAACTTGTACCAGTCAGAGTAGTAATTAATCAGTTTGCCTACAGCATCTGTGATTTCTGTAGCATTCACCAGATTCACTGAAACAGACTGTTTAATTTCGCTGTCATCCTCTTTTATTGACAGGTCACAGATGTTCTCAGGCCATTTACTCTCTGGTTCTTTGAGAAAGGAAGGGCCATGGATCCAGTTTGTGTTTTTCATGAATTTGTCACAAGACAATCCCCTGGATGCAGAATCAGCTGGATTTTTTGAAGTACTGATATACCTCCATTGTTGCGGTTTGGTTGACTCTCTTATAATGGCAATTCTATTTGCAACAAACGTTTTGAAACGAAGTCTTTCATTGTCAATGTATTTCAAAACAGTTGTACTATCAGTCCAAAATATTGAGTCTAACAACTCCATTTCCAGTTCACTTTTCAACATCTTGTCGGTGTTCACGGCAACTACTGCTGCAGTCAGTTCCATGCGCGGAATTGTGGTTTGTTTTAGTGGTGCTACCCGGGACTTCCCCATCATAAAGGCACAATGTGTGAGTCCATCAGCATCTACCAACTTGAGGTATGAGACAACTCCATAACCCATCTCACTTGCATCTGAGAAGTGATGAAGCTGTGCTGTTGTTGTACATTTAAAGTCAACTGATTTTATGCATCTTGTCACACTGAAATCAGACAATTGATGCAAGTCTTGTAACCAGTCTTTCCATTTTTTTGCAAATTGTTCAGGAATGTCATCATCCCATGCCAGTCTCTCTTTGCACAACTGCTGCATCAAGATCTTTGCTGGCAATATGACGGGTGCCAAGAAACCTAAGGGGTCATATATTGAACTTGCAATTGACAGGATTCCTCTTCTGGTTACAGGTTGCTCTTTTAAACTGACCTTAAACTTGAACATGTCTGAATTGACACACCATAGCACCCCTAGAGCTCTCTCAACAGGAAGTGCATCTTTATTCAAATCCAAGTCTCTCACATCTTTGACTCTTTCACTCTCAGGAATAGAAGCCAACAAGACACGACTGTTACTTGCCCACTTAGTGAGGTGAAAACCTCCACTAGCACAAAGGTCTGCAAGATTATTGTATAGAACAACTGCTTGATCGTGGCTTGAAACTGACTTTAAGCAGTCGTCCACATAAAAGTTTCTATGTATTGTGTTAACTGCTTCAACAGATGCACAGGTGCGGTTTTCTTCTGCTGTTTTCCTAAGGGCAAAGTTGGCAACACTTGGGGATGATTTTGCACCAAACAGATGGACAATCATTTTGTACTCAACCAAGTCCTGATCTACATCTCCATTTGGCCACCACAGGAAGCGTAGTAAGTCAGTGTCTTTTTCAGGCACCCTAACCTGATAGTACATGGCTTCAACATCTGCCATCATGGCAACTGCCTCTTGCCTGAAACGTGTGAGCACTCCGATGAGTGTATTTGTCATATCTGGTCCTTGTAGGAGCTCACTGTTCAATGACACGCCTTGAAAGCTGGCAGCGCAGTCAAAAACTACTCTTAGCTTTTTCTTCTGAGGATGGTATACACCATGGTGAGGTATATACCACACTTGACCATCTTGGCGACTTAGGTGATGGGTAGGTACTTTGATTGCATGACCTTTTTTGAACATGTCATTCATAAAGTTTGAATACTCCTCATGAAATGAACGGTTTTTCTTGAATTTCTTTTTGAGATTTAGTGCACGTTGCATGGCAAGCTTTCGATTGTTAGGCATCTGAATGAATGCTTTCTTGAATGGAAGGCCAATGTAGTAGTGACCATTGGTAAACTGCATAGAGTTAGAAACAGAATCCAAAAACTGATGATCTTCTTGTGACAACTCAGCTTTATCATCACAATTCCGTTCAGGGAAATCGTGGTTGTACTGTTGTATCAGCATCTGTTCCACATTTTCGATGGAAATTCTGTTTACTGTAACACTTGTCTGCTGGTTGTTAAACACACTGTCATCAACAGGTTCTCTAAGAGGTCCATTTAGAATCCATCCAAGGGCAGTCTTTACTGCATATGGCCCATTGTGCTTACTGTTAATTACTTGCCATGGTTCTAGAAGCCTGTAGTCTTTATTGCCGATGAGGATTTCAACTCCAGCATCAATCTGAGGCAATTTTACTTCACTGAGGTAAGGCCATTTATCAATGTCGTGTTGTTGTGGAATATTTTCCATTGAGACTGGGATGCTCTTTTGTGTAAACACTTTAGAAAGTTCAACAAAGTTGTTTTCTTCCAGGCCACTAACCTCCAAGTCAGTGAGCACATAGCTTTCTACTTGTTTCTTTGAGTTCATGGTGCTTAACATCATGTCAACCTTTTTGCCTTGGACATTTAACCGTCTTGCTAATGACTCCGTACAAAAAGTGGCAGAACTGCCTGGATCCATAAAGGCATACACTTCCAATGTCTTGTCACTTTTTGTGGACTTTATTTTAACGGGTACTATGGCAAGAACGCAGTTGTCTCCAGCCCCAGTACAGGCACTTGTTTCATGATGCACTGGATCAGGCAAGGTACTAACTGTTTCAGTTTCATCAGCTTTTACCAATACCTTCCCATGAGCTTTCTCTTGGGCACCAATGTGAAGCATGCAAGGATGTTTCTTTGAACACAATTTACAAGTGATTCTTCTTGTGCAATCTTTGCTTAAGTGTCCTTTTACTAAACATCCAAAGCAAAAACCATTCTTTCTCAAAAAGTCCAACTTGTCTTTATATGACTTAGCACTGAACTGATAGCATTCATCTAAGGTATGATTTTTCTTACAGAATGCACAAGGCTTAGTGAAAGCACTGTCAACTGATGCGCCAGTATTCTTAGTAGTGAAGTCTTGTTGATTTTCTCCAATCTGTGTCACACCAGTGACAAAACTGCTTCCTCTTTGTCCTTCTTTCTTCAGTTTAGTTCCTTGCAGATACTTATTAGTGTGTTTCTTATCACTTGCCAAAGCATCCAGATCTCCAAAAAGTGGATTTGATATTACTTTTGCTTGTCGGTCAACAAATTCCACCAACTGTACAAACTTGGCTCTTTTCAGATTGTGCTCCTCGTACTCGTAGGCATGGGCCCTCCATCTTTCACGCAATTTGTAAGGCAATTTTGAGATAATAATCCTCATGTTGGTAGGATTATCTAACTCATCCATGTATTCAATGTCTTCCATGACATTGCGGCAAGTTACCAAGAACAATGAATAAGCACTTAATGACTTCCCATCCTCAGACTTTATTTCAGGCCATTTGAATGCCTTTTGCATCAAGGCTGTTGCAATTTTTAGCTCGTTTCCAAACCTCTCATGCAGCAGTCTCATTGCTTCTGCATAACCACGATAATCTGGCATGTGCTGGCAGCTCTTGACGAGATCTCTAGGCTCTCCTCTAGTGTACTGTTCCAGAAAATATAACTTATCCGCACAACTATCAGCTCTGGATTCTACAGCATGTTCAAACGCTTTTATAAAAGACCTGAACTCAAGTGGGTCTCCATGAAACAAGGGAACATCACGCTGAGGTAAAGAAGACTGCCTTTGATTCTTCGCGAGCATTTCTGTGATGTCTGTCTGACGTTGCATCACTCTCTTAAGTTCTATTGTATCTGAATTATGACGTGAAATCTGATCATCTTGGGTAAGCCATTCCTTCACACTACTTGATTGCTTAGGTCTAGCACTTACAGGTACACTTGACTGAACAGCTTCAAACTGTGATGACATTTTGTCATTCTTTGATATTGCTCTACACTCATCATGTTCATAACTCTCCAATTTTGGAACATCTGCAGCACTTGATTTGGTGATCACACTTTCACCTGCAGAATGATGTCGTTCTTCACAATCCTGATACACTTTTATTTTAGCATCAGACATTGCAAGAGCTGTTTTAATTTCCAATTTTTCCATATCAGCTTTTAACTTTGCTTCTTTCATTTCCAATGCTTGCCGTTCTTTCAAGATTGCTGCTTTAGCCAACAAGGCTGCTCTGTTAGCCTCTTCCTTAAGACGAGCTGAGGATGCTGTAGACATTGAGGACCTTCTGGATACAGCTGTTACTCCACTTCCAGACTTATTGGAAGAGAGTGTTTTAGATGCCACCATTGACACACTATCCATTGGTGACACTTCTTTGTCACAAATTTGAGATATCTTAATGCTGTCCTTAGCTTCCGCAATCCACAATTGCACTTTTTCTAAGAATGTCTTGCAGCACAGCAATTTAGGCTGATACCAGAAGTCCTGATCCGGCTTATGCTCTTCCTCTTTTAAGTACAACAACACCGAAGCATTGATTTCAACAAATTCTTCAACCAGCCTTTTATAGTTTTTGAAATGCTTACTTTCAACATCATTTAAATTGCAAACATTTTCCATAAGCAATTCAATTTCGTTGGATTTTGCTGTTAATTGTCTTAACTTGCCTCTTCTGGCTTTTATCTTGTTGTACAGTGCCTCTTCCAAACCCTTGTCAGTGAGCGCCCTCCTGCGTTTAGAATCAGTAATAGCAGCTTCGTCATCTTCATCGTCTGCCATTTGTGAACTTTAAAGCATGTAAATCCACGTGAGATTTCAATAACTTATGAACACTTGTTGCAAGCCATACAAGACGTTCAATCCTCCTTCATTCATAACTCCACTATGCATGAAACTTACTTTGTCTGTTCCCAGCGCAATCTTCTGAGTTTGCGAGCTCCTTATTCCATTAATTCACGTGTGGATAACTTGCGGTCTTAAATCACTTACTTTCGTTTTAACGATGGAGAAAGCTTTTGACTTTACATGCACAAGCAAGTATATTTTCCTTTTGAGTAGTTTAGAAGTTCTGACGCGTATGTTTAGCTTGTTTACTCACGACTCAGGAGTCCGTAAAGTCCTTTTGTTTCTTCATTTATTTTTACATCAACGTTCAACACTTCTTTCAGTCTTTTGACATAATGTTAAATTCACTTGGCTTACAACAACTTATTTGTTGTATCTTGAATTATTGCAAGTTTTTGATTACGGTGAAAAGACCAATCACTGTTCCATTCACGCCCCCTCCCCTTCCCTTCTGTTCTCTGTGCCTTGTGTGTGATGAAGGTGCTACTGGCAAATGTAACGCAAGTAACTAGCTCGAGAAAATTGTAATAATATTACATTTTTCAGACAAGTAATGCCTTACACTACTAGTTACTGAAAAAAGTAATATTACACCCAACACTGTTAAAGGTGCAGAACAAAAGACTTGTTTTGGAAAATATCTGCTACTTTTACACAGCGTAAGTTAAATGGCTATTTTTATTTAGTGGCACATATATAAAAATTAGATTTTTGGCTGATTTCATTTACACTGTAAATAGCATCTATGGTAGGGGTGTCCAAAGGCCAGCCGTGGGCCAAATACAGCAGTAAATGAATTTCAAACACCCGGCCTGCAGCTTGTCTATTGAAATGTTTTCATATGCGCTGTCATTTCTTTAGAGCAGGAGAATTCCTGAACCAGCAAACGTGAAGGAGCTACTCGCATGAAGCGCGCTGCACGGACTGTAATTCTGTCTAAAGACAGCGCCTGCGCGAGCTCAGATCAAACGCGCTACTTGTCTCACTCAGGCGAGCGCTGAACATCGCTGTGAGAACAATCCTCTGCCATAGATGCTTTTTACAGTGTAAATTAATTCAGCGAATTTTATTGATGTACTACTAAATAAAAATAGGCATTTTATTTATGTTATGTAAAAGTAGCAGATATTTTCAAAGTTTAAATAGTAAACAGATACATGGTGACAGATACCAGTATTGTTGTATATTAACAGGATATGATAATAACATGACATGTGAATGTGAATTAGACTATTTTATATTTACATTAAGAAATAGCCTGTGTAAAGCTCTCCATAATAGCCCTATACCTCTAATCAAACCACAGACTCCATGGTGACTTAAACTAGAGTTTAATGCAGAAACACTGTGCCATAACTGCATTTAGAATACTTTCCGATAGACAAACGAATAATGGATTTACTGTAGTACCACTTAATGAATGCATTATAACTAAGGCAGTTAAAATCCACTTTTCTGATGCTTCATGTGGTGAAAAAGAAAGGAAAGGGAGTTTGGCAAGAAATGGTTTCAATCAATCGGGCATGTTTTACTCGAGCGTATTACTCTACGAAATACACCTCTGGAGATGCTGACGGGCACACTCTAAAACAAGTCTTTTGTTCTGCACTTTTACTTCTCAAAACATGAGGAAATGTAACGACTTTTTTCTCGTTATTTAAGGAGTTTTTTTCCTGTAATTTAACGACTTTATTCTTGTTATTCAACAACTTTTTTCTCTAAATTTAATGACTTTGATCTTAAAATGAATAAAAAAAAATTATTACTGCTTGGCCCTAATCCTCTTCTGTAATTCTCTGCATTTGGCACAATTTCCTTGAAGAAAATCTCTTGTTTTCACCAGGAACACACTGTCATTCAAAATTGTAAAGTCACTTGCCCTACTTTGCATACTAACTCATCACATGGGCAAACACCTGTCACGCATAATTTAGAAATAGAGCTTTATAAAACGTTTTTTTAGTTGTTTATCTCCCTCCATACTCTCTGTTCTTCAATCCTATTGAGGATTTTTTTTCTGCCTGGAGATGGAAAGTGTATGACCGCACACGTATACCCTTCTCGAAGCTATGAAAGATGCATGTAGAGATATAGCAGTTGATGCTTTTCATGGCTGGATTCTCCATGCTAGGCAATATTTCCCCCGCTGCTTGGCCAGAGCAAACATCGCTTGTGATGTGGATGAGGTACTGTGGCCAGACCCAAACAGAAGAGAGGATGCAGCAAAGCTGTTTTTTTCTTCTTCCCTGTACTGTAACTGTATTCAGTAAATACTTCTGTTGATGGTATATGTAGACCATATATGTAAATGTGTATAGGTATATGTGTGATTTTGAGCATGATTGCGCTGTTTAGGCCGTGTGCTAACTGTTCTGAAAATGTGGAGTTTCATCTGACGACTGATAATACAAACATACGAAAATGTCAATATATAATTATATTATTTAATATTCCAAATATGTTTAAAATTAAACGTATATAATGTTAAAACACAATGGCTCATCTGAGATGAAGAATGTGTTTATGATCCTGTCTGTCAGGAACTAGAGAGAGTGAGAGTGTGTTTGAGAGTTTACTTTATATATAGTTAAAGAACAAACCCAAACATCTAAACTTGCGTGTGGATGTTTTATGCTGTATTGCAATGACCAGGCTTGTGTGTGTGTGTTTGTGTTCACAGGAAGTCTTTGCTATATTTCTTCAGCTAGTGACAGGCGCGAGTGTGTGAAATGCTGATATCAGCCGTCCCTCTCACCACACACCAGCCGTTAAACAGATCCTCACGGACACTGATAATACACACACACACACACACTCATGTGGTGTCTCCATGTTTTCTGGGGTCTCTCTCTTCATAGGTGTAATGGTGTTTCTACTGTACAGACTGTATGTGGTATTG
>JAUCMU010000827.1:0-10600 GCA_032275025.1 Enteromius treurensis | reverse complement strand
ATCATTTTGTTCGTTTACTTCTCATCTATACATTAATGCTGTGTTTTCGGCGATATTAAGTACTTTGGGACCTATTTTCCACGAAATTCCTCAAGTACATTTTTAGTTTGCTTGTAAAATATAAATTTTTTACAGAAAAATCACTTAAATGATGGCATAAATTTTATTTAAGTTGTTTCTGGATGTTGACCTAGGTGCTGGGTGTATCATTCTGCCATCTGTTGGTTGGAGATAAACGTATGGGTGTCAGTTTACGTAAAAATTTGTTTTGACCAATAGGGGGCCCATAGAGACCCATTCATTTTACTGGTAAAGACCAACTGATAACACAACTACTGTGATTTTTTTTCCTGAATTTATTTATATATTACCATTAGAAAATACATAAAAAATAAATGTGTGTGTGAGAGAGTGTGTGTGTATTTATGTGTGTGTGTGTGTGAGAGAGAGAGAGAGAGAGAGTGTGTGTGTATAAGATGTATCTAAAAAGTGCTGTCTGCGGCAAACATACCTATGTAAGAGTGTGTGTTTGTGTGTGTGTGTGTGTGCGCGTGTGTGAGCATTTTTGGGTGTTGGTGTGTGAGGGCAGGTCCGTGAATTATGTTGCACCACTTCACATCTTTGTTCTGCATCTGTGGCTAATTTTATTTGCCACATTTTTTTAAAAATGTTCTCTGTTCAATTGGGGTCATATTGACCCCGAAGACCCTATCAAGTCCAGTTTTTTAATGTAAATATAGATGGAAAATGATTCCATTGAGATGAAGGGAAACATTTTTTTCGTTAAGGAAAAGGTGGTCGGGGTCATATAGACCCCAAGGTCTTTTTGAGGGTTAAGGTGCATCAGAGGAGCTTTGTGACACAGACTCAGAAAACACTAAATAAATAAATTTAAATATCTTCCTACTATTTTCCTCGGACATATTCCTGGTAATTAGGCAAATTTTTGCTGATGCTGTGACAAGCTTTCCGTGTATTTTTATGCAGAACTCTTCAGCTGCGCTGACGGCGCGCTCTCTGTAGTTATTTTGGTGAAAGTAACTCAAAAGTAATACAGGAGTCATGTAACGCATTACAATTTAGAATTTAGTAATATTGTAATGTAAGGCTACTTTTAAATAACAGTAACAAGTAATATATATTATATTACAGTTTGGAAGTAACTTGCACAACACTGGTTATGAACCGGAGGTTATTCCGCTCGGACACTTGTGTAGAACTGACTTCACACATCCAATAAAACACAACTTTATTCAAACCAACCAACAAACAACAAATGTCCAAAAGTTAGTTCTGAGAAACCTGTGTATTGTTGTGCAGTGTAACGAATCACATATTTTCATTGTGCTTTAAGTGTCTAAATACCTAAAGTACATTCTGGGTTCACTGTTCACTGAAATAAAATAGAGGAAAATGAAAACATTTGCTGGTCTGCAATATCTTCTAAAATCTCATTTAAAATCACATTTAGGATTAGAACTATATACTGTAGGCTTTGTTTGAAATTTAGTCTCCAGGCTTTATCTTTATTGGCTGATTTACATCAGGATTATCGTCATTTAGTGTGTATCACAATCTTCCTGAGAAATTTATACTTACTGTATGAAGTCAGATTTATAATATGACATGATGTGACCGGTATAAACGCAACTTTTTTTTCCCCAAAAATCTAAATCTCAATTTGTCAAAGTTTAAGTATAGCCTGCATGCAGTACTGTATATACACACAATTCTGTATATTGCTTTTCACTGGATATGATCGTCATTTCAAACCATTTGTTTCTGGTGAGAGAGCTTTGAAAAGAACACAAACGAACCTCAGAAACGTCATAATGTTGGTCAATATTAGGTGGTGTATTTTTGGTCATACGATAAGCTTTGTTTGATGAACACACTCAAATTTGCATCACGAGTTTTAGTCGAGTTTTAGTGAGTTAAGAAAAACTGAAACATTCCAGGTCTTATACAAATCGACTTAACCAAATTTATAAAAAAGATCCAGCCTTGAATGTGATAAAAATTATACATTTGATAGCATGATGTTTCAAGCATTTTCATCACATAAAACTGATACTGGCCAGTTTACACAAGTAAACGACAAATCGTTTGGTATAAACTACTGCTTTGTGAAAAAGAAGCCGTCTTAATTGTGTTAAATGAGCGCATGTAGTGTACTTTACATAAAAAACAAAACATACGCTTGCAGATAATATAACACTAATTAAATTTTTCTAGAGTACTTAAAGAGAGTTCACTTTTATGTTTCTAAACACACTTAAGTACACTTTTAAAGCACGCATTTTGTATTAACATCAAATGTTCACTTTATAGTACACTTAAACCATTAAGTTTAATAATATTTTGCTATTTATACATTTATTGTGATGTGTTGGCTAACATATTAGAGCTCTTGTAAAGTTTTTGATTTTCATATTGATTACTTTTTAAGGTAATACATATTAAATGTAAAGTCGTTTCAATAGAAATTACTTTTAAGTATAATTTAGTTTCACGAGTTTACGCTTCCTTATTAGTGAATAAAGCAAATTTGGCGTGCTGTCCAGGGAGCGAGCCGGGAGAATCGGCAGACTCCGAACCCTAAGCGGGTTTTAGTGGTTCGGTGTCCGGCTCGATCTCCACATGCCCCCCGGAGGAAGACGTGGAGCTAGGAGGAGATGGGGAGGTGGAGGGGTGCATGAAAGCGAGATGCGAAGGAAAGGGAAACTGGTTTATTTATAGTAGGAAGGAGAAATATGATTGGCGATCGCAAACGAGGTGATTGATTAGATGATGCGGTGCCAGCCGTGATTAATTCGTCCAGCGATCCTCCTGAAACTATGTTATTATCAAAACATTCACTAACCCCGAATCCCTGTCAGACTCAGTACTGTACATTCATATAAAAACTTTTTTCTGCAACTAAATACAAAAAGAATCGTGAGAAACAAGTCAGAATTGCGAAATTTTATCTCGTAATTGTGAGAAATAGCTGCAGTTCTGCGAAATAAAGTCATAGTTCTGACTTATAACATTCAGATGAGATTTAAGTCCGAAATATTTACTTTTGCATGTTAAAAAATTTATAGATCATGTTTATACACGCATAAAAACAATTCGGATCAGGATCGATTTTTCTGCTGTTTCGCATATATAGGCATTTTGATAGGAAAAAAAATGCATGCGAAAACTTCAGTGTGCAAGGACCTTTATGGAGTCAGCATTGTGAATTAAAAACTTGCAACTTTAAGAAAGTAGTCTGAAAGCACTGTGTTCGTTTCACACTTAAGTAGATTCACTCTAAGGCTATTGTTTCCATAATAAGTGCTCTTTTTAAAAGTCTGCTTTTTTTCACAAGGTTCCTTAATTTTTTCTTGACTATAATCTGTTAAGAAATGATTTAGTCAGATCTGAATTAATGAAAAGTAGGTGGAATTACTGGGAAAAAATGCAAATGTGCTTGTTGCATGTTGTTTATAGAGGCTGAGAGCATGAGAGCTGATGATCTGAGCTTTCTGAATCACCATATCAACAGACTTGACAGTTTTCCAGTTTCTGAAAATTACAATTGCAGGCCTTAAAATGTTTATTATGACTGCTGCAACATAATTGCCGGCTCTCAGCCAATAATAACAAATAATGTAGGTGGTTACTGAACTTAGGGCTAAGAGACGATATGAACCTCCTCTGTCTTGAGAGTTAAACAATAAGGTCTGGAAAAGAACAGAAATTGGCCTTGTGTCCTTATCAAAGTGTGACCCTGGGTCTCAGGTCAGATGGTCTCTGATCACGGTGCTGAAAAGCCCAATCTTAAGAAGTTGACTTTATTCTTTTCCTGTTATTCTCACTACTCGATTGCTTCGGCCGCCCTGTTCTCCCGGCACACAGGAAGTTGTATTGCTTTCAGGTCTGCTGTTTTAGCCAATGAGTTCAGCACAACTACAGGATCCTATAAGGTCAGAAAGAAATTTACCAATCAGACCTAAATGCAGCATCTCTTTTGTTTGGTCCAAAGCATGATTTAAAAAAAAAAATTAATTAAACGGGTAATGAGTGACTGTTGACTTTTATTTATTTCAAACATAAAGCTATCGTTTGACTATTTTTAGCATATTTTTATTTTTGGATCTTTGTAATATAGTCTTGTGGCATAATATTGATTAACCTTTTTTCTTTCTTTCTGCAAAATGTGTATAAACTGGTAAAAACTAATTCTAATTTGTATATTAATGTGTTTTGAAATAGGAAGTGTAATAATGAGAGTATTAATAGAGAAGATTTATGTAATAATATATACTATTTCATAGAATATTGAATTATAATTTCTTTCCCTATTCAGAAACTACAGTATGTCTCCGAAATTGCGTAATAAACATACCTGTCCTCATACGGTATGAAATCAACGTCCTGTTTCATTACAGGAAGTCATATTTTGATTTGAAACCTCAAATATTTTCCTGAGAAGTTGATGTATGACACTCAATTTAAAAATGATTTAAATGATAACTACAAAATATTATCATATTTCCGTAAGAGAGTCACAATAAATTAATTTCAGACATTTTTGAAGACCAAGAAGAGAGAACGGTCATGATAAAACGTCCAATCATTTGGTATCCCTGAAAAGCCCTAAAATGTGCTCTGTACAGGGCACCCAGACCTATATCTATGGCACGTATAGTTTTAGAGAAACACGAGTCCACATATGAGCCCACAGGATTTTAAAGGAATAGTTCACAACCAAAAATAATAAAAATCAAATTCTGTCATCATTTACTCACCTTCAAGTAGTTCCAAACCCATATGAATGTCTTTGTTCCACTTAATATAAAGGAAGATATTTAAAAAAAAAAGTTTGTAATCAGGCTGTTTTGGTCACCATTGACTTCCATAGTATTTCTTTGTTTCCTACTATTGAAAGTCAATGGTGACCCAAAACAGCCTGGTTACTTTTATTTAAAATATTTTCCTTTATATTAAGTGGACAAACGCATACAGACTGGATGATGATCAGATCAGATCTCTGTGTGGAGCACTGGGTGTTGTCAGACAATAATCTCACTGCATTAAAACAATTAATGACAAAATTTATGTTTGGAAATGTAAACTGATATTCCCAACTGACACGCTACCGCAAAAGATAGAAATAACCGACTTAAAACCATTTTTTTGTTGCTGAAAATACTAGCGGCTTAAGACTTTTGCACAGTACTGTACTTATTATTTTCTTTTAAACAAGTACTTAGTGAAGCAGGAAAAAAAAGTGTTGATAACAGTTAAACATTAGTGTTATGTCCTGTTAAACATTTGTACTTACACATACCATTCTGAGGGTTGTTTCATTTGTGTAGTTACAAAAATATTACAGCTGTATATAATATATACCTAATTACGCTGTGGTTACTTCCTTACCACATACACATTTAGTTACTGTTATTACACAGGTATTAGGGACACTTAATATAAAGTTTTGATAGCATTAAAACAAGAAGTGTAATAATTGAATTAAATGTACCAAAAAATACAGTAATATACTATATATATTGTATAAAACATAACATTAATGAGTATCATAAATGAACATTAACAAAACAAGTAAATAAATACAACAATAAATAATGTAAATAAAAGTGTAGAGATATTTATCTTTGTTGCCATGTCAACACTGACTAAAACTGTAAAACAACTAAAACAATTACAAGGAAAATGTCATAGCTCAAATAATACATTTTAGAACAAAAATGAATATACTGTAATGTACTGTGTTTTTTTTTACATAAAATAATATGCTTTAGATTACTGTTTTTGTTATTGTTACTGGTATTTTACCGTTTTGTATTTTGTAAAGGTGGAATGAGTCAAAATATTTGTGGTAATCAACATTATGGCACAAATGATTGAACTTGAACTGAACCCAGATCATTCCTGATATTTTCTAGTCTCAATCTCCATTAAAACAACTGCATGAAAAAGAACACGCAGTCTGATTCTCCTCATTTGTCCGGTGGTGAAAATAAAACCATATAGGTTTAGATCAGCAGGATGACAGAAATGAACTAGCCTATTCATGCATGGCTATGTGAGTTTATTTCTTGCTGTTGTGTCAGGTGATTTCTCTTTTGCAATTTGCATCTCTATAGTTGCCAACTTCCCTTTTGCTTCTCACGAAATCATTTTAATATGATGCAGGGTTATTTGGTTTATTGTGCATTTGGTTTGATAAGAAAGATGTGTACGAATTTGCATGGTTGATTTAAGAAAACCTTACAAACCTCGAAAGCATGTGGGTATAAATTACCTTTCACAGAAGAGGTACTGTGTGTGTGTCATAGTCTGTCAATGATAAAGCGAATCATATTCCAGTGTATATAAACTTCTGGTAATCCAGATTGTATCCCAACACTGAATCTATTTTGTGTAGGTTTTCCAAAGCTATTTTATAGCTTTTCATTGCTATTAATTGTGTGGATACAGGGCTTGTAACAGAGCAAGTTTAGGGTAATTGATGTCAGTCGAGTATTTGGGAAGTAAGGTACTATAAAACAAATCATGTAAAAGCAGCATGTAAATAAATGTGACTTGACCAAATATAAGGAAGGAAGGTTTTGCTCCTATATTGTCCAGACAGGTTAAAATCTTGACTCTAACTTAAGCAATAAAGCAATAAAATAATTAAATACTGTAACAATTTTTCCATGACTCTGATAAGGCAAGTGATGCAAATTTCATTAGGATAAACAAATTCAGTGTTTGCAAGCCTGTTTATGTGTAACAGTTGATGTGCTTAAGCCCACTGTTTTTTTACTGCCATATACCCTAGGTAACGATGCTAGTGTATGCTAACCAGATGAGTTTATTTTATTTATTCATATATTTATTTATTTATTTTTTTTAAGCAGGAAATTAAGTTGTTGCATGTGAAAATCAGGATTAAAACAAAATAGGGTATAACAGGGATAAAGCCCACATGAAGAAAAAATGAACATAAGTTAATACTTGTTCAAAACAATCACTTGAGGAAAGTCTATACTAGTCTGCTTATTTAAAAAAAAAAAAAAACATTCATTTTTGTTCAGTACTGTCATTAAAATGTTAATATAAAAAAAATATTTAGATTTTAAAATACAGAAACAAAATAATTAATTTTTAGAGTTTTTCATGATCCAAAATATTTTTGTTAGTAATCTTGACATAGCAGAAGTTGTTCTCTGATGATCAAGACTTGATTTTCTCAACATAACAAAAGTAATTTTTTTAAACAATATTTTTTTTTTTTTTTAAAAACACAATGCATTCTGTGTCTACTGTAACGAATGCAACTTGGATGGGGGCATTCTAATATCGCTTATTGTTGCTTAATGTGTTAATTAAGTGTGTTTTTAAAAGACCCAACTAAAACACATTATTGGTAAATACTGTTTACTAGAAGTCGACCGATGTATCGGTTTTGCAGATTAATCGGCATTGATAGTTGATTCCCAGAACTATCGATTATTGGCTAAAAATCTTTGCAAATAGTTTTACTGGGTTGCATCCACTGCTGGAGTGGCTGTGAAGGGTCCATTATCATTATACAGGGCAAGAGCCAACCTAACTATGGCGAGAATGGCCTCTAGAGGTGAAAATGACTGAAAACACGTGCATTTGTTTTAAACGGACCACTAGTTAATGCACAGTTTACTAGGCAACTACTAAAATTATTAAAACAATATGAAAAAACATTATTTTCCTTAGTTATGATCAAACAACATTTCTTCCATGTTTTAATTTTTAATAGTAAATCACCTTTGTTTGCTAAAATAAAGTTTGACTTTTAATCATTTAAAGATGTTTTATGCCTTCATTTGATAACTATTGTCACGAATGGCATTTAGGCTGCGGTGAAGTGCTGTCGCGATCCCGCTTCTTCAGCGGACTAAGGCAAGGCAGACTGAACATACGGTGCAAAAGAATTTAATAATAAAGTGCAAAACAATGCTGAAAAGAATATGCAGGATCAATGCGAACATACAACATACCGTGCAGACATTCACAAACGTAACTTCAACGAGGCATACACAAGACAGAAATGAACTTGGTTAAATACAATGACTAATCACATACAAACTAACAGCACCTAGGGAAAACACAGCTGGGAGACAATTACATACTAAGACCGGGGCATGGTTACAAATGACAGGAGCACGTGAGGGAGAAAACACAAAGCACGTGGACATGAACAGAAAACATAAACAAAAAGTGTCATGGAAAGCCTGAGGGCGTGACATAGCCCCCCCCCCCGCAAAGGGCGGCTTCCAGATGCCCAAAAGGACTGGACGAGAGGACAGAGGTGGCAGTACAAAAAGTCAGTAGTGCAGGGGTTGGGGCGGGTGGATGCTCTGGAGGTGGCCTGGCGAACAGTCATAACAGCCCCCAGAGCATAAGGCACTCACGTGGCCGCAGCGGGTCTGGGCCTTTGGGTGGCCACAGCTGATCAGGGTCCTGGGCTGACCATGGGAGATCGGGGCCTTTGGCTGGCCACGGCTGTTCAGGGTCCTGGGCTGACCATGGGAGATCGGGGCCTTTGGCTGGCCACGGCTGGTCAGGGTCCTGAGCTGATGACAGCAGTTCGTGGGCACAGCGCAGCTCTGGCAGTTCGTGAGCGTGGGACGGAACTGGCAGCTCGTGAGCGAGGCGCAGATCTGGCAGCTCGGGAACGTGGAGTAGATCTGGCGGATCGGGCCAAGGCAGATCATCCTCCACCTCCGCTGTAGGAGGCTCAGGCCACTGCAGCTCCTTCTCCATCTCGGCTTTCGGGGGCTCAGGCCATTGCAGCTCCTCCTCCATCTCGGCTTCCGGAGGCTCAGGCCACTGCAGCTCCTCCATCTTGGCTTCCGGAGACTCAGGCAATAGCACCTCCTCCTCCGCCTCCGGAGACTCGGGGCCACGGAAGATCCTCCTCTGCCTCTGGAGGTTCATGCCACCCATAATATGACTAATCACATACAAACTAACAGCACCTAGGGAAAACACAGCTGGGAGACAATTACATACTAATGACCGGGGCGTGGTTACAAATGACTGGAGTACATGAGGGAGAATCACAAAGCACGTGGACGTGAACAGAAAACATAAACAAAAAGTCTCATGTTACGCCTGAGGGCGTGACAACTATAGTTTTGCGATGCTTTGACAATATTTTTTTTTGCTCAAAAAAACCCCACAAATAAAATAATTTACCATTCTTCACCCGTGACTTACGTCTTCTGCCATGTATTAATTTGTGCTCTGAAGATGATCGTAGGTCTTGTGGGTTTAGAACAACACGAGTAATTAATGAGTAATTAATCTATTTAATTTTTGGGTGAATTAACCCTTTAACTCATCCAAGTGCACACACACAGTAGTGAGAAGTGAACAAACAAGCACACACACACCATGAGCACACAGGGCAGTATACAGCCAATGCTGCAGCATCCGGGGAGCATTTGGGGGTTCTTTTCCGGGAACTCCCACTGCTTCCGAAGACGCTTTGGAAACGCCTTCATGCGTGACGGCTCTGAATCTGTTGTACCAACGTCCAATGAATGGGCACAATGTCAGCCCTTGAGTGTGTGAAGTAGCTTTAAAGATCGAGTGTCTGAAAAGCCCTTGGCTTCCTCCTCCACATCGTTTGTTCGTGTGAATGAAAAAGAGTGAAAAGATCCTATTTCCCCCAGTCCTTGTGTGTGCGAAATACTACTGAAGATCGAGTGACTGAGTTCCTCTCTTAGATCTGCTCCTCCACATATTTTGAGGAATTTGTGTGAGTTTTCATTTGAGTGAAGCCCTATTTCCCCCAGTCCTGGTGTGTGCAAAATAGTCTGAAAGATTGAGCGTTTAAAAAGCCTCTCTTTTGATCCGCCAACGCACGTTGTTTGTGTGAGTTTATAAGAGCGATTAGCATACCGAGGTGTGTGAATCGTAGCCTAGAACCATGCACGTGTTTTCGTTCCCCCAGCGACTATAAAAATAGGAAACGATATGGAAAAAAACGTATGTAATCGATGCCAGAGTGTAATCAGACGCTTGAGCTATCTGCCCACTGGTGTGGCATCGTCTTTAAAGGGTCCAACCTTGCCTACTGATTTGAATGAAAGGTCCTATCATATTATTCCCCAGGGGGTTCTGCGGATTTAGCCACTGTGCGAACTGGCACCTCTCACTGAGAGCTGCGTGTATTCCTGGCCATCTGAATGAAGGAAGCAGATGTCTTGTTGAGGCAAGGGCTGAGGCCCGGGGATTACATGCTCCACCTCAAGGTGTTGAGGCAGACTCAGAGAAGGAGTTATTGTCAGAGGAGAGGTGAACCTCTTCGCGAGTCATTAGATCGTGCAATGTGTCCTCCAGTTCTCTCCAGCTCCTCCAGCTCAAGCGCTGGGGTTAAAGGCTGTGTCCGGTTCTACGGCCTGGATACTTGGATGACCCCTGGGTCAACGGCCCTCTCGTCCTAGTAGTGTATGCTCAGACGTAGACACAGGGCTGGGCCTTGGAGTTATGGCGGCGCTGGTATAGCGTTCCCAAAGCGTCTTCGGACGCAGTGGGAGTTCCCGGAAAAGAACGTATGGGTTATGAATATAACCAC
>JAUCMU010000826.1:0-10602 GCA_032275025.1 Enteromius treurensis | reverse complement strand
ATTCACACACACATTCACTCGACCTCTACTCGCTGGGTTTTACCTTTATAGAAACTCTTCAGTGTCTCTGTGTCACAATAAACATTAAAGACAATTTTCTTCTCCTTCTCATTTTTCTTCTTCTTCTCATTATTTTTCACCTTCTCCTTATTTTCCTCCTCCTCCCCATCCTTCTTCTCCTTCTCCTTTTTTTCCTCCTCCTTTTTCTTCTACTTTTTTTCTTCTTCTCCTCCTCCTCCTCCTCCTCCTCCTTTTTTCCTCCTTTTTCTTCTTCTCCTCCTTTGTCTATTCTTCTTCTTCTCCTCCCCCTTCTTTTTCTTCTTCTCCTCCTCCTCCTTCTTCTCCTTCTCCTTTTTTTCCTCCTCCTTTTTCTTCTTCTTCTCCTTTTCCTTCTGCTGATTATTTTTCATCCTTCTTTTTCTTCTTCTCCTCCTCCTTTTGTTCTCGTTCTTTATCTTCTTCTCCTCCTCCTTTTTTCCTCCTTTTTCTTCTTCTCCTCCTCCTCCTTCTAATTTTTTCCTCCTCCTTTTTCTTCTTCTCCTCCTCCTCCTCCTTTATCCTTAATATGATCTTTACTTTTAAGAAACACATGCGATTAATTCATTTTTGTTTTTTATTATTCATCGACAGCACTAATATATATATATAAACACACACACACATTTGTTTTAAATCAGTACAATATTTTTGTTTATTAATATTTTCCCATTAAATGTATTAAACTCTGAGTCCTCTCATTTTTGGATCACATTTGCTGTTTCCCCTGATTTTTTTTTTTTTTTTCAGGAAAATCCAGTATATATGTTTTTGTTCAATAATATTCTTTGTTTATTATTTATAACTTGAGAATATTTGATACTTGTCACCACCGGCTCCTCTGTGGCTCTCTCTGACCGACAGCAGCGGGAACTGTCGCCCGAGTATTAGTTCCTACCCGGACCCTTTTTGACCAGCGCACCTCGGAAGATCCGCTTCAGGTGCGGCTTGTTTACTCGCCTTTATAAGGCGCGATCTGACTCTGATACTTCGCGAAGTCTTATCGTCTTATGGCAATACTACTGCGCATTCTTTCCCGTGCTGGGTTACCTGTGTATGACTTTGGACTGTTTATCTGGATTCTGATACTTGCTGCCTGCCCTTGTGATCTCTGCCTGTTCAACGATCTGACATCCGGTTTGTCTGCATTATCTCTGTTTGCTGTTGATAATCATTGCCTGTTAAATACTGAGAATAAAAGCCTGCTAATGGATCCGCACGACTCTGAGTCTCCGTTACAATACTACACAATATCTGTAGAATGTTTCAGAGCTATTTCTTTCTCATTGAAATGAATGAAGCTCAGAGACCCTGAATCTCATGAAAACCTTCCAGAACATTAGCAGCTCATTACATTTCAAAATCAGAACAAAGAAATAAGAAATCATATGTTTATTAGCTTAAGAATATGGCCATAAAGATATTATTAACTTTAATGCAAAAAACAAACAAATAAGTCAAATGATGATAGGATTGAAAAATAATTTGGTAAAGTATTACACATAAAAAAGACAAATGTACAGCTCATGCTAGTATATATTTACTGCACACAATAGTTACGATTAATATTGAGAATAATGTCAGGGAAAAAATCTAAACAAACCAAATAAAAATATACAAAAATTATTTGTAATTAATAAATCAAAACATTGCAATGGTCCTTAAATCGGCTTCATTTTCTTTCAACAAAATATTATTTTGACTTGATTTTATGGTTTAATATAGAATTAAATAAATACAGAAAATATCAAAACAAAAACCCAGACTAACAGCAGCACCTGTCAAAAACATCCAATAATGCGGACACTTTCTTATTAATGTTAGTAATACAAGCTAAATGTGAAGTGTGTCATTTGCTTCAGTGATGGAGAAACAGACCTGCCCATGTTTAGCCATAACCCCCCCCCCACACACACACACACACACAGAAGAATTAAATATAATATGAAATTAAATTAAAATAAAACCACTTTTTTAGGCTTCTGATAATATTCAAGACATTTTCCAACACTGTTAAAAATAGCTGTTCAAGGGTTAGTTCACCCAAAGAATTAAATCCTGTCATTAATTACTCCCCCTCGTGTCGTTTCAAACCCATTAGACTTTCGTTCATCTTCAGAACATAAACTAAGATATTTGTGATGATATCAGATATCAGATCTCCAGATATGATTCCCATTTTTGCTTTCTTGAAAATCTTTGGTATTCAGGACGATTATTAATAAGAATTCTGTTTATTGAAGATGTTTAGCTTTGTAGAGTTATGTCTGATATCAGGAAGTCTGGCTTCATACTTTAAAATAGGGATTTTTCAGATATATTAGGAAATGACCACAGTGGGGACAGGCTGTCGTAAAGACGCGGGGAGAGAGGGACAGGCCAAAGGGTAAGATGCAATACTGATATGCTCGACCCTCGAACGCAAACAGCAGAAGAGGTCTGTGTCGGGGCAGAATCGAGACATGAAAGTGCGCGTCCTTCAGGTCGATGGCTGCGAACCAATCCTGGCTCCGAATGCATGTCAGTATGCTCTTCGGAGTGAGTTATATGAGCTTATATATCCCGCCTGCCCTGTTTTAACTATAAACCTGGGCCTGTATTCACAAAACTCTTAAAACATATTCTCAAAGCTGCTGAGACAAACATTTACTAAGGAATAGAAGTCTTCATTTATATATAAGGCCAGGATTGACCTCATTGCTATGGATGATATCAGCATGCTTACTAACTATGCACACAGTGATTGGCTGATCAGAGAGGGGCGGAGTCTCTATCCAAGATTTATTCATTGAAAAAAAAACTGAATGTTCATATAAAAAACCTTTTAATTAACAAAGTAGAATAATCACAGCTAAAAATAATCACAGCATGAAAAACATAAAAGTAAAAGAAAAGAAAAAAACACATAAACAGCTGTTATTTCTAGGTAACAAACCCTAGTTGATACCTTTTTAAAGCTCATTATCGTCAAAAAGTTTCTAAAAATGTTTAAATTTGGAGGCAGATTGCCGGCAACAGTCATTTTAGGATAGTTTGTGGTTAAATCTGACTTACTAGTCCTAACACATCTCAGATTAGGTGCTAGTTTTAGGACTAAAACACTTTCTGAAATACTCAGAGCAAAAGGAGTTCTTAATTTAGGACAGACTAGTTTTAAGATTTTCTCCTAAATCAACTGGTTAGGAGCAACTTTTAGCTTTAATATGTTTTGTGAATGCAGGCCCAGGCTCACAAAATCCCACCGCAGACCCTCTCCTCTATACGCCATCTTTTGCTTAAGGGGAGATATAGAGGGTCAGAATTCCTTGCTTTGATCCTAAAGCACCCTAAATTCTGCTCTCTTTACTGTGGAGGAGCGTGGGACCAAACATCTCTCTTCTAAGCGATGGGAAGAGGTGGAATGCCACACACTTAACTCATTCTGCCTCCGAGATCTGGACTGTACTCCAACTGTAACACTTCCCACTACATCCACCTCGACTCCACCCACCCTAAATACTACTGAACAGTCACATTTGAGAATGAAACCTAGTGACATAAAGATTACATAATGTACCTGATTGAGATGTGAAGTGTTATAAATTGCAAACATATTCCTTCGCAAGTGTTTTATGAAGTTTTATTAAACGATATTTCAGTTGTTATTGCTTAAAATTAAATATGGTTAAATTAATGTCTTCTTGGTTGACAGATGTTGCTGTTTTACAATAATTCTGTTAGTTTAGAAATGTGTTTGTTACTGAAGAAGTGTTCTTCACAGACAGCTGTGAAACATTGTGATTCTGCACATGACCGTAGGTGGCAGTATAACAACATCTTTAGTAGCAAGACACAGTGAATGATGAAGAGAGAGTTCAGATGATTGCTGTGACTGGAGTTGTCTGCTGGTTCTGTTGTTACGAGTTATCCGCTGGTTCTGTTGTTACGAGTTATCCATGTCCTCGTCCTTTCATCTGCAACACCACAAACATTCTTCAGCCAGTCTTTGGCGCACAATAATGCACCGTTCATTTGAACGGCAAGCTTCTAGAGGCACATACGTCTAGTGGTGGTTTTGTAGGCAATCAATAGTGCCTTGAATTTTATTTGAGCAGCTATTGGTAGCCAGTGCAAATAAACAGAGGTGTGATGTGTGTTCTTTTCGGATCATTAAAGATACCACATTCTGGATTAATTGTAAAGGTTTGATACAACAAGCTGGAAGCCCTATCAAGAGAGCATTATAATAGTCCAGTCTGGACTGAACAAGAGCTTGAACGAGGAGTTGTGAAACATGATCTGAAAGAAAAGGCCTGATGTTTTAGCAATTTGAGAAAGTCAGCTGTTCATCAATCACATTTCCAAGGATTCTGGCTGGTTTTGATGTGCCTGTATAGATCAGATTTAATCATTTAGTGACCCTGTAGTATAAGTATTTATATTGTATATTGCTGTGCTCAGTGGCCGTGCATTTCTCACCTAGGCTTTCTGTGGTGTCCTACAGGAACTAACCAAATCATAATGATGCCAGAACTATATAAACCATAAATATTACAAAAGAATGCAGTATAACAGAGCGAGCAATGACAGGTTCAGAGATACAGACAGGTATCTCATGTAACGTTAACGTGAGAATGAACGCTGTTATTAAAGCTAGAAACCCAGATTAATTGCAGATGTGCAGTTAATCACATCTTCTCTATCTGAGGTATTAACCTGACAAAATTACTCAAAAACAGCCCAATGTGCAAACAGACATTTATTAATTCAAACAAACATATTTATACCTTACAGATAACATTGGTATAACACAAATAAGGTTATTACATTTGTGTTAAACATGACACTTTAACTCTTAACGTTTCTGCTTTCCGTCTTCTCGCGTCTAACTTACCCGTGCGCTGCGGAAGGAAAATACTATAGCGCAGCTTTACCGGGAAAACAAGCAAGAAACATTAAAATAATAAAGATGGTGAAGAAAAGCGTGATGTTATGTGTTTTAAGGTACCCTGTTTACCTCTGCCAGCGGCGCTGCGACCGCAGGAAGAGGACGAAATACTGTATGAAACTTTTTCAATTGTAGTATATGTTCTGAAGGGTCGTATTTCAGGGATTTTTACAAACGGCCTATACGGGCGTATTGGTTGGAGGACAGTTTGGGACACATTTACTTCAGGAGTAAGAATAATGTTTTTAAACAAAATTAAGTTTATGCTTATAACACACACACACACACACACACACACACACAACTTAATTCAAGGGGTTCAATGGGAAATTCATAGAAAAAAAAGGTTTAATGTCTTATGTTTTTTTATCAATTCAAGTAAATGTATTCTGATTTAAGAATATTTACTGGAAAGCAAGAAAATAATTTAATGATTTTTTTGGTTTGTTTTTGCTGGGAACTTTTAATTTTTCTGTTACTCAAGAGTTGATTTTAGTAATAAATGTGCTCTCTTTTGACATAAAACTGCAGCAAGCCATGTTAACAAATTATTTACTGTATTTACAAGCCACTATATAGAGACTTATATACAAAAAAAGAAAAGAAAGTCCCTGGTCGCTGGTGATCAGATGCAACAGAGAGAGCGAGAGAGAGAGAGAGAGAGAGAGAGAGAGCTGTGCACTGTTGTGCAGGAGAGATGCGAGGAAAACCCTGCTGTTGCTGAGAGCTGCTTCTTCCTTCAGCCTGGAAACATCTGTAGAAATAAAGCTGGAGTCATGTGCTTTAATGTGTCTGAATGCACATGGCTTCAGAGGACCTGAATGAGAGCAGCTTAATGAATCATCAGAGGGATTTCAGTGCTGATGAAGATGAAGTTTGGGACAGTGGTGATCTCTGCGGGTCTGTGCGGGCTGCTCAGCTTCATCCTGCTCGCCGTGTCCATCGCCACTGAATACTGGTACATTATAGAAGTGGATGAAGAGAAGAACTCTAGCCTGGAGTACAGCGGCTCTCACTCCGGACTCTGGAGGATATATGAAGGTCAGATCACAACAAAAACACCTGTTGATCACATTTAGCATCGCATATATTCTGCCAGTGATCTCTCTTTATCTCCATTAGGAGGATTTAAACACCCAGAATAAGTGCTCAATTAATCATTACACATGTGAATGTGAATATTAAACACTGAGTACTGATGAAGTAGCCTGCTTGAACTTAATGTGCATTTATCAATTCTCCTGTTCTTACTGTTTAACATTTCATGTGTCTCATAAGTATGTTTAATCTGATTCCTGTAGCAGCACAATAACTGTTAATCAGTTCGACTGACTGCAAATGAAGTTATTTCAGAAATGTTCACAGATACAGTCCTCATCACTGGCTGAGTCTCCATTATGTACATAACTAATGTCTCGTCCCATTCTGTAGCTTTTTCACGAGACTAGAGACAATTAAATAGAGAAAAAGTTCATCACACAACTGTAATGTTTTAATGTTAGTTCCTAAATCTGTTTTCAATTTCATTTTATTTGCAGTGAAGATGATTTCTTGCCTCTAACGTAAAAGCTGCTTTTCCTTGTTAATAAAAAATAAAGATATTTAATATAAGATATAAAATAAAATATTATTAAATGCTGTGTGTTGTATGCGGTGAACTTCGAAGGCTGTAATATGTCATGATTACCAAGTAGATGGATTCACAGACAGCTGTGTGAAGCGTAATGTGTGTTTTCAGCTTTGACTTGACTGGTGTTTGGATGTGACCCTCAGGACAGAACGGCAGTCATCATGACATCTCGTTCTACACGGACTCGTCCGAACACACTGAGCAGGAGAAGCACCTTTTGAGTGAGTCTCTGAAAGCTACACATTAACCACGATCACGGGAAATAGGCTTGTTATGTATAGTTAGTGTTTTCTCGCTATCTTTAAAAGCTGTGTTCTCAGAACCACATCCATCATCGACTGCCTTTATTATAAGTGAGATTGCACAATTATCAGCTGATGGCCTTTGATCAGTAGTCTCAGGTATGTGCTATATTGATGAAAAGATGGTATCTCCATATTTTCCAGCGTTTTGTCGATAGCGTAAATTATAAGCTACTTTGCTGAGTGTGATTTTGTTCCTGTATATTTGCTGCTGTTGAGGACAGACCAAAGCTTTTCATATCTTCATATTCTGTTGGTTAGATCTTAAATTGATTTCCATTTTTACCTTTATAAGGCCTTTGTTTATAACCTTTCATGTCAAATTCTTCTGTTTAACAGCTAGTTTATTCAGAAAGTGAATGTGTTTATGAATGGCTCCTTGAACCTTTGGTTATTTTAATAAGCAAATTTTTTAGGGACAAATTAATTATTTGTGCTATCAAAATAGAGCAATATTTACAATATAAACGTCTTGTTTGCTGAACTATAAAGTTAATATCACATTTGAAATCAAGCTAATGTTTGGGAAAAATCTTTAGAAATGTAAGACATGTAAATGTAGACAAGACTACACGTAGTGAAATGTTTGCATGCTACTAGACTACCATATTTGTCAGTTGCATTCTTGATAATGTTAGTTCCTTTTCAGGAACTCACACTGCGTCTAGCACTTTGGGAACGCCTTGGCGTGACCTATGCTCTGAATCTGCTGTAAAATCTGTCCAATAAGGGATCAGGACGCCCTGAGTAGGTGACATCATAACCCTGTCTTAACGCAGGTGCGGGTGATCGCTCATCAGCCTTCATTAATTCACCGCGCTCGACTGTGTGTCTGTTGCAAGCTAAAACGTGTCCTCAGAAAAAGTGATATAAAACAAGAAAGAAATCATTTAAAAAGAAAAGAGAATGAGTCAGGAAAAGAGCTTTAGAAAGTGTGAGTCCTTGCCACCGGTATCTCACACCGCAAGATTCTCACCACATGTGTGTTGCAGTTGTCGCTGAGGCGAACCGGCGTCTGCACTCGTGGGGATCGCAAATCGATTTGATGGAGGGGATAGAGACAAGTGATCCTCTATATCGTCCCCAGCCCATCAGATCGGGGCTTGTACCGGGTCAAGAAGCCGGGCAAGCTAGGCTGAACTTGATCAGTCATCTTCCTCCGAGGAGGTTGATGTATTGAGTGTGGAAAGCCAGCAACCGCCTCAGTTACCACAGTATGAGGAATTACTTGAAGTGGTGACTCGCGCTGTAGAAAGACTCAATTTAGAGTGGCCTGAAGCTCTGCAGCCTGAACCTCAAGCAAGCAGGTTGGATGAGCATTTTCTGCGGTCGAGACCGCCCCCAGCACGCCGCTGCCTCCCGTTCTGTTCAGATCTACACACTGAGGTGTATAGATCTTGGAAGAAACCTTTTTCAGCCAGGTCTTTTGTGCCCGCTTCAGATTATTATGGGAATGTAGCGGGGGTGGCTAAAAAAGGATATAAAAGTTGCCGCCGGTTGAACAGACGCTAGCCGCCCATCTGTCACCAGGGCAACCAACATCGCTAAAAGCTCCGTATTTACCATCTAAAACTCTGCGCATGACTTCAGCGCGGGTTAATAAGGGCTATGCGGCCGCTGGCCAGGCTGGTGCATGTTTGCACACCCTGGGGGTACTACAAGCATACCAGGCCGATCTCCTGAGGGACATGAGCAAGAGAGACCAGGTGGATGCGGAGGATATCCTGTAGTTGGGCCGAACAGCAGATCTCTCGCTGCTAGGGCTGTGTGGCGGTCCATGGCAGCTTTAGTAGCAGCAGAGAGACATTTTCATGTGGCGCCTCCGTGTAGGGAACCAACCACGTATGAATACGCAGCATCATTAAATAATTTCCTCACTGCTCAACTACAAACCAGAATCAACACATTTCGCATCTGGCGCCAGTCTGTCTGAAGTTACATCCTCCTTCAGAGAGGGGAAAAGGATTGTATTTCAGGTTTCCAACTTGCGATAAACTGCAGTTGAATGACTCTTTGAGTTCATTTGCAAAGACGATCCCTAGAGCTAATTTGAAGGAAAATTTTTAAATGTAAGGCTATTCCCCAACGTTGATTAATAAAGTAATTTATTAATTAATTACCCTTTAAAATCTTGCATCCGCTAGAGCATCAGCGGGGTTCGCCGCAACTGTCTAGGGGGTTGCTTATTCTACCTTGAAGGTAAACATGGCAGCCATTTCCGCATTTCATGCGCCTATTGATGGCTCTTCGGTGGGGAGGCACCCACTAGTTGTGCGTTTTTTGAGAGGTGCACTCAGGCTGAGGCCTATAGTACGCCCCAGAGTCCCAACTTGGGATCTGGCAGTACTCCTAGAGGCACTGAATAGAGCCCCATTTGAACCTTTGGAGCAAATCTCGGACCGGTGTTTAACCCTCAAGACTGCGGTCTTGTTGGCACTTTCTTCACTCAATAGAGTAGGAGACTTGCAGGCCTTGTCTGTGGCTGCTTCCTGTATTGACTTTGCACCCGGACTGGTGAAAGTGTTTCTTTTCCTGTGAGTGGGATATATCCCTAAGGTCCCGACTGTCCCACCGCAGCCGGTGGAGCTCCAGGCGTTTTGTCCTCCTCCATTTCAGGAGGCAAGCCAAGAAAGGCTGCATTACTTATGTCCAGTGCGAGCTCTGGACATGTATATTCGCAAGTCTGCAGACTGGAGGAAGGCGGAGCAACTGTTCATTTGCTTTGGCCCTTCCCGTAGGGGTTTGCTAGTATCAAGGCTTTCCTTGAGCAGGTGGATAGTGGATGCTATATTTATGGCTTATGACTCTGCAGGTCTCCCCTCGCCGATGGGGGTCAGAGCTCATTCCACTAGAGGTATGGCGGCTACTAAAGCCTACTTGGCCAGTGTCTCGGTTCCGGACATCTGCAAAGCAGCTGGTTGGTCCTCACCCTTGACCTTTGCTAGGTTCTATGGACTTGACCTTCCGGCTACCCCAGGTTCTATTGTCCTTAGCTGTGCTGCTACACACTAGGCAGGAACTTGTGGATGTGGGTTCGTTGGTATTGTGTTCCCAAAGCGCTAGACGCAGTGTGAATTCCTGAAAAGGAACGTCTCTGGGTTATGTATGTAACCCTAGTTTCTTGAGGGAACGAGACACTGCATCTTTAGCCACACCCACAGCATCCCTGCTGAGTGCTTACTTCATTCCTAAGGGCTGATGAGCGATCACCCGCACCTGCGTTAAGACAGGGTCATGATGTCACCTACTCAGGGCATCCTGATCCCTTATTGGACAGATTTCACAGCAGATTCAGAGTATAGGTCATGCCGAGGCGTTCCCAAAGCGCTAGACGCAGTGTCTCATTCCCTTAAGGAACTAGGGTTATATACATAACCCAGAGACGTTTTCTATGAGTAGAAAACAGATCAATTCACAAATTCACAATTAATTTCACCTTGTTCGTAGTCATGACATGCCCATTTCTTCTAAAATTCGATAGTGAGCCCTCCAGGTCTGGGCTTTCTCCTCAAGTGTTTGCGGAGCAGCAGCACAAGCAGCACAGATTCTTTGGCCCTCCGGAAGACATTCCTCTTGAAGTTTTGATTTGCTGCGGTAGTCAATTCTGATTGTTCCCTTTCAGGAACTCGAGCTGCGTCGAAACGCTATGGGAACGCCTCCAGCGTGACCGCTCTGAATCGTGTGTAAAAACCAGCCAATCGTGAGAT
>JAUCMU010000825.1:0-10605 GCA_032275025.1 Enteromius treurensis | reverse complement strand
GGGGAAACACTAATACTCGGGCGAAGGTTCCCGCTGCTGTGATCCAGAGAGCGCCACAGAGGCGCGACTGGTGACAATAATAGCTTTTACACATCCACACCCAAAATCAGCACAATGGCAAATCTTTTTACACATATTTGTTGGTGTCCTGAAAGTCAAACGGATGTGATTTCTGTGCCATTAGCATAATAAAACAATACAACAACAAAAAAGCACTCAATCAGTCTGTTATTGGTCAGTGTTGCTGTGTCAGAATCAAAGAAAATAAGTAAATGTTTTGAAAGTGTCATGGTGTAAATTATCTTTGCGTATAAGGTACTCTAAAATCTAAATACACTTCTGCAGTAAAGCAGCTGTACATGCTTCAGATGCTTCTCTTAAAGATGCACTGCTACTAAATCAGGTTTCAATTCCAAAAGAGATGCATGGCCGTTGTAACAAAACAGAAAATTGTTTAGATTCCACATCTGTAACTGAGCTGGTGGATTGAAAATTCAGGAACTAAAGATTTTCAGATGCTTTCCAAATTTCTGATATGTTTTAACCCGAGTCCTTTTTTTTTGTACAGTATTAATTCTCTCTCTGGTGTGTCACATACATGCTGATCAGTGCTATCATTCTGGAATATGCTGTTTTGACCTGTTTTTATTTTGTGTATGTTGTATAATGTGACTCTTTTTTTTTTTTTGCAGCTTGCTCTGTTTAGATGTACTTTTATGGTTATGCTTTGTGAGGGCCCCTTGCTGTTATATATACATAATATGTAACAATCATAGAATACTTGTAAGTGGCTGACCTTTTCATCTGAACAGTTATATAGTCTTTCTGGAAAGAGAAGCAACTATTACATACATCATATGAACATACACTTTTTTATTTTATTTTTATTAATTGATTTTACTACAAATTTGTAAGACACGTAGACTTAAATGTAAATGTTGTTCCAGTATACAGACATTAAATATAACAATTTCTATTTTTAATTAAACAATCCATTTCGACATTATTTTAACTAATGTACTTTCTGAGCTATGACCTTACTGGTGAAATGATGGAAGGAAAACAGACCTTCTTCTGCATGTGTATTTGTGTTGGTCTAATGATGCTGAGTGGCTTGTCAGTGAAACTAATGACTACTTCTTTTAACAAAGTCAAGCACATAAACAGTATTAAACACTCACAGAAGGAACAGTAAACAATTCAAAACCAACCAACAATAAACAAAACACTATGCCAAGCCTATAACCCTGCGGCCTATGATTCTGCCTCCAGCCAAACTGAAGAGAAGAAAACAGACCCCATACAGCACTGCTCAACACTAAACATTACTGAACAAACATCTTTAGAAAAGGGATGGGATTGGATGCAGACAGGAGACAGGACAGGAAATAGGATGACATATGACATGACAGGATGAGATAAGATAAGATAAGATAAGATAAGATAAGATAAGATAAAAGAATGCAATCATGGACAGAATGCATTACATACCATACTGGACAAGACCGGATGGTTGGGTAGGACAGGAAACAGGACAGGATAGTATGGGACAGGACAGAATACAATACATAGTATAACAGACAAGAATGTGTTTTGATAGGACAGGACAGGACTGGACTGGACTGGACAGGATAGGATAAGATAGGACAGGACAAAATACTAGTCCAGATGCATTTTGATAGGATAGGACAGGACAGAATAAAATGCATACCATAGGATAGGATAGGATAGGACAGGACATGATGGGATAGGACGGGACAGGAAAGGACAGGACAGAATAAAATGCACACCATGGAATAGGACAGGATGGGACAGGACAGGACAGAATACAATGCATACCATGGGATAGGATAGGACAGGACATGATGGAATAGGACGGGACAGGAAAGGACAGGACAGAATAAAATGCACACCATAGAATAGGATAGGACAGGATGGGACAGGACAGGACAAGACAGAATAAAATGCACACTATGGGGTAGGACAGGACAGGACAGGACAGGACAGGACAGGATAGGATAGGATGGGACTGGACTGGACAGAATAAAATGCAAACGATAGGATAGGATAGGATAGGATAGGACGGCACAGGATAGAATAGGATGGGATGGGACGGGACAGGACAGAACAGGATAGGAAACAGGGCAGGGCAGGGCAGAGAGAGTGTAGAATATAAAATGAAATGTATCTATGAAGGTGGGCAGTACAGCCCAGATCTTGATCTTGGGAGAATTTGGTGAAATATTTTTGAAATCATGTTGACATCTTGAGCAGTTTGTGACGTTGTTGAGATCTCTTCTGAAACAGTGAAATTAATAAGATATTTTTCTAAAGAAAAACATATGAGAATGCATTAGCCTTTAAAAAAGCCTCCATTTAATCTCAGTTGAGGAACAAATCAAATTTCTCTTTCCCACATTTCTTTAGTAAAAATTCATATGAGCTGATGCTATTTCCTGTTACTCATGCCAGGCATTTCATTTCTTATAAAAATGTCATACTTACGAGTATCTACATGCGAGAACGCCCCCTTACAGGCATTTTTGGTTATCTCGATTAGGTCATCTCCTGCCTCTCACTGTGTTAAATATGATGAATTCTCCTCTCTCTCCATTGTCTATATAACACTATACATCTCCATCCTTCTCCATGCTTGCTCATACGTACATAATTATTATCATATGAATACACTCATACATTCTTTTTTTTTTTTTGCCAATTTCTATGTTTCTCATTCATTCTCCCCCCTCTCCCTATTCTCTACATGATACCCTGCCATGTTGTCATGGCAACAATCAGGACCCAAGGGCTCGGTTGCTAGGCAACTCACATCACCCATAAGAGGAACATGAAGATAAAAAGCCAGAAACAAACAAACCACGTAAATCAAAGGTTAATTCTCTCATTATTTGTGAGTGTGTGTGTGCTCTAGCACCAATACTTCAATAAATGTCATTTTTTAATGTTCATTTTCAGAACATCAGTGTTACACACCGTTTCCTCAAACACAACACACAATCCTTCATCCGACAATGAAACGAAACAGCAGCAGATATTATGATTGTATACCATCTTAGAGAACTGGGGATGGCACTTCCTTTTGCTATCAAAACTCAAACATCTGGTTCTTCCACAAGCTGTTTTGTGTTTTGTGTGTGTGTGTGTGGTGGTGGTTGTCATCAGACAATGATGATCTGAATTGCAGGTGGTGCTAGTGATTCTGAAGCAGCTTGCTGATGCTACAGTTCCGTACTGGCCCACTGAGTGGCAGTACGTGACTCAGCAATACAACAGCATCCTCAGAAACTCGCCACACAAGTTACTGATCTCTTAATTATGGACTCAGAATGTGTGTGTGTGTAGTTAATTGCTGAGTGTTACACTATTCAGTTATGTCAGATCCCAAGCTGCATGGGAAGTGCTTGAAAACTATTCTGGTATGGACACCACTGTCTGAAGACTGAAGATAAAGATGGTACAGAACCTAAATATTTGGTAAAACATTAAAGTGATAGTTCACCCTAAAATTAAAATTCTGTAAGTAATTACTCAATCTAATGTCAATGCAAACCTGTAAGACCTCATTTATCTTCGGAACACAAATCAAGATTATTTTGATTAAATTCGAGAGCTTTCTGACCTTCCATAGAGAGTAATGCAACGACACTTTCCAGGCCCAGAAACGTAGCAAGAACGTTGTTAAAGAGGTCCATGTGACATCACTGGTTCAATCTATTTTACAAAGCTACAAGACTACATTATGTGTGCAAAAAATATTAATAATAATTAAAAAATGACTTAATTCAGCTATTCTTCAACTCCTCTGCCATCATAAAGAGTACCACTGCGCTTATGTGGTTCTCTCTATAATCTCTCAGTGCTCTGCCACTGCATTTCAGTAGTGCATATCAGTGCAAAATCATCCAAAATTGATGCTAGTTTGTTTTATTAGTGGTTGCCAAGGTGTTACTATGCAGTTCCTAAGATGTTTGGAGAGTTTTTAGCATGTTTCTATGCAAATGTTAGGACATTCTTTCTGGTTGCTAGGTGATTACTTAATGGACCGTGTCAAAAGAGCCTCAGTGATACATCTCAGGTCCCACCTCCATTTTAAGTGTGTGCTATTTTTCAACCTTTTATCATCAGTGAGTCATCAGTCGCTAGAATTCTCTGTCTCGTCGCTTAGAAACGTAAAACACATCTCTTTTTAACAAGACTCATGGTATTACTTATCATTTATAACAGAAAATGTACAGAATGAGTTTAATACTTATACAATACAATACACATTTATTAAACTTAAATTGCTGATACTAGCATGTTTGGAGTCATATTAAGCTTAGTAACCTTCTGTAAGTTCAATAGTTTCATTTTCAGTATTTTCACGTAAAAAGGGGCACACTGCTATGGTAGTTGGATTCCTCTGCCAGAAATGGAGAACTCAGACACAGAAAAAAGTATATTACTATCTCAGAGAGAGAAAGGAGGTGCTGAGTGCAAGCACTACCCCCAGCCAGATTTGCCTGAAGCTTACTGTTCATGCCCAATAACACTCAGATTGAAACTGGCTCAACCTAGAGATTGTAAATTCTCATAAAACTATGGTATGCCAACAAGATAGTATTCACTAGTCAATGGGCTAACCTCTGTTCAGAGACAGCCTTCCCCTTCTGCTGTCTACAAAAGCAAACAAAAGGCGCTTTCTAAAATGACAACTTGCAGTGTTATCATTGAGACTGAGAAAAGAACAGAATGATGCAGACAACAGGTAAATGCCAATATCGCTTTTTTTACATGATTGTGGAGTAAATATGTTTACATGGCTTTTTATAAATGCTGGGTAGCCAGTGTTTGAAATTGTTGAAGCTTAATTAGTTCCCCAAACAGAGTTACTAGAACTAAAAATGTTCCTGGGTTGTGAACACGCAAAAAAAGCACCAATAGTTCTAGAAACTATGAAAAGGTTCCAAATTTGGTTAATGTTCCTGTCAATGGGCAACCATCTAAAGAATCCAGAAATTTGCAACCCATTCTCAGTGGGAAAGTCCCCAGGCAACATTGGCCCTTGTATCATCAACCTAAGAGTCTGCTGGGCTGATCTCCAGACACAGAGAGTGCCTATTGGTCCCCGACCATCTTGATGGAGGTAAGTGCAGTTAGAGGGCCTTAAGCTCAACTGACTCCAGGGGCTCAAAGGGAGTTCTCTGCAGGGCCTGTAAGACCAAAGAGAGGTTGCAAAAAGGAATAAGCGCAGTCTCTAAAGATTTAACCTCCTTGCGCCTTTGAGAAACCTAAAAAGCTGGTCGTGCTTTTAGGGACTTCCCACTCAGTGTCATGATGTGCTCCAGTGGGTATCATATTACGCCCCGCCCCTGAAAAAGAAGGTCCTGCCTCAGAGGAATTCACCAGTGTAGGGCTATGGAGAGGAGCATGAGTTCTGAGAACCAGGTCCAGGTGGGCCAGTAAGCCGCAACCATCTAGATCTGGCATCTTGCACAGTGTATGTGTGATCAGACTCACTGGGTACAATTCATATTTGAACAAACTCTGAGGCAAGCTATGTGCCAAGGCATCCATACTGAGCAGAGCTCCAGTCAGGGAGTACCACAAAAGGCAATGGGGAGGGCTCCTGCAAAGCAAACAGATCTACCTGTTCATTGCTCCACTGACTCCCTATCAGCTGGACTGCCTCTGTATGGAGTCTTCACTCTCCTTAAAGCATAATCTGTCATCAAAGCATGTTTTCTGGGTGATTGAGGTCACCTGCAATGTGAGTGGCCCACAGTGATTTAAGAAGATGGCAGACAAGTTGCGACATGTGACAAGAGTGCATAAATCTTTGAAGAATTATGCGTGCCACCCTTGCAGTGTTGTCCCTGCGGACCAACACATGCTTGCTCCAATCCACGGCGAAACCTTAGCTAGTCCAGCACAGCCAGCAACTCCAGGCAGTTGGTTGCAAAACACCATGTCCACAGTCTAGAGGCCATGTACCTGCTGCATACAGTGGCCCCACTGCATGTGGTCACTTAACAGCAGCCTCTGCACACTTTGTAAAGACACAAGGTGACAGTACCTTCTACTGATACACCTCAAAAGCATCCATTCTATATATCTATAGCCCCAAACCAATCTCGATGTTCAACACATGTGAGAATGTACAGCTCTCCTCAACCCTGGGTTGTTCATCTCAGGGGTGCTTTGAAGTCCTAATTATGTAAACTTAGCACTACATGGTCTTTAATTTATATATATATATATATATATATATATATACACAGTATATACAGTATATATGTATATATATGATTTATGATTCAGAGAGCACACAAACGTGTGTTTTTAACAGTTTCCTTTTCACTATAAAAGGATTCCAGAATTAAGAAGTTGCCATTTAAAAAAATCAGTTAATTTAAGAGATTTTAGTTTAAATGATTACCTGCCACCCTGCTATCTGAGATATCAGACATAACAAAAACACTAAAATCAATATTTATCGGCCACTATTTAAAAGCCCTTCCAAACGTGACTGGAAGCTAGTGTAAAGACCTAAACACTGGAGTGATGTGCTCAGTTTTTTGCTTGTAGTAAGGATCCTAGCCACAACTCAATGCACTGACATAATGAGTCTGTCATCTGCATATCTATCTATCTGTTTACTTTCTCCCCTTATTTTTGTTCAGTGCTATCTGCACTATTCACACAGACTGTTTTGCCATCATTTTATTTATTATTAACTCCACCACAATTTCTTCATGATTTTGAAAGTGTGCTAATAATGTTGTTAATAATGTTTGAGAAGAAAACACCCCTAATAACAGCCATGTGAGAAGACAACCAGACTTATCAACCTTAGTGTGTCTCTGTGATACAGTTCTAGTCTTCATTTCTGGAAAGTCCAGATGGGCCAACTGCTGTGACAGTGGCAGCTTGTGTTGTTAAAAAGTGAGCCCTGTCCTATCTCACCTTGCCTAGACAGAACTTACACAGCAGCCTGTTGAGATGAGAACGTGCCCTGCCAAACCATGACCTTTCTCCTACTTCATTTTGCGCATTAACTTCACCCTAAGCCAACCAATTCAGTTAAGTCTGATTCAGTTTACGCTCCGATTCAGTTTACACTCTACATTCAGTCAGCTACCTTTATGCACTTTTTAGTGTAACTTGAGCTGTTTATTTTAGAAGTCTGTGCTCCTTAAAAATATTCAATCATTTTTACTCGAAAACAATCAATGCATTGACAAATAAAAATTGGTTTGACAAAGTAAGAAAACAAAACTCAACATACAAATGACAAGAGAAAAATGTATCTTCATTCTTAGAGTTACAAATAACATGAGAGGTTTATTTGTGTTTGAGTGTTAGAGTTTTTTTCTTCTTCACACCATAAGCATCAGAGAGATTTTACACAATGTAAACTGAATCATTTAATTGAATCACACAATTAATAATATATTAATGTACATGTGATAAAATATGATACTGGGTGCAAAAGTATATTTGAACAAACATGTACTTTGTTTCTATTCATATAAAAACATGTATGCTCAATAAGCACTTAACTATGAGGTAAATATGTATATGAGTAGTGGATGTATCAATGTGTCCCATGATGTGACAGCAAAAATGTAAAAATAATAATGATGATAATAATAACCTCTATCACTGATAATAAAACTTTTTCATTCAATGTGTAACTAAAATGAAGATAATTTTTTTTTCATGTTATTTCTGTTTTTTGCCATCACACCATAGGAAACAGTTAACTTTTTAATTTGTCATTTACTCATATATTTATATTCTTTTATATTTAATAAATTAATATATGGGTAAAATCTCTAAAAATAAAAATAAAAAAACCCTGATATTTTCTGTAAACACATTTTTTCTTATAAACCACCACAAATATATTCATACATGAAAGGTTTAACTATGCAAACAATAAAGTGAGATATATGTGTTATGCTTTTTTACATATCTACCATTTTCACTATGTATAGCTTTAAGTGGTCCATGCCTATTGCAAAATATAAACACAATATAAATGCAGGATAAAAAAGAGATTCTAAGCACATTTTTCCTTTTTTAATTTGGATTTGCACCCACATGAGGGTGAGTAAATGATGACAGAATTTTAACGCCTGGGTGAGCGACTCTTTTAATGAGCTTTTTATGTGTGATCAATTTTGCAGAAGAGGACGGTAGAAAGACTGATCACGCGTCTGAAGTGCGCGTGTGTGGTGTTTGAATATGGAGGATGCACCTCTGCAGTGGATGTGTGCTGAAGGTTGATGTATGCATGTAGGAGACTCACTGAGAAGAAAGAGAGGATGGGTGGATAATAAATGAAAGAGAGAAAGCAGTTAGATGAGTGGGGAATGGTAAGAGGTTATTACAAGTACATCTCAACTGAGAATCGCCAAAGAAAGATAAGCTATGCGTGTTAGCATCTCTTTGTCAGGTAACCATGTGAATGAATACTTTATGCATTAAGGACCGCACATCTGCCTCACGCATCACTGCCCAATG
Source organism: Enteromius treurensis (assembly GCA_032275025.1). NCBI lineage: Eukaryota > Metazoa > Chordata > Actinopteri > Cypriniformes > Cyprinidae > Enteromius > Enteromius treurensis. The sequence continues at coordinate 2,076 of JAUCMU010000825.1, read as the reverse complement.
CTTTGAAGTGTGTGAATTTGTTCGCACATCATATACTAGGTGAGAGTATATAGCTGGATGTGACCTGTAGTTTAGCTTAGCATAACCAAGCTTTTGCTTCCTTCAAATCATGTCGGAAGGATGATATTGATGAGTGCACACTAAAAGCACAACAGTTTTTAATTTTCTTTAAGAAGAATGTGTATTAATAAAATCATGACGGGAGCTAATTGGTATCAGTCACAATTAAGTCATGATTGTGAGCCTTCACATCTTGTGCACCGCTGAGGAAGAACAGAGCTAAAGCTTGCAAAATAATTTCATTAATTAGTTCGTTTCAGCCCTATGGTCACAATTCAAATGATATTATGTTGCTTCTTGAACATTTGCAACACTTTTAAAGTAAAATGTCCATTTAAGTCCATTTGCTTTTGCCAAAAACAGATGATTGTGAATGTGGAAACATTTTGTTACTCTGGTTATTGTGCACAAATGAGATGTGAGTGGTGTTCATTATAATAACAGACCACCCTACACTGAATCTGACCCTAAATGTAACCGATAGTCTTAACTAAATCAAATACGAGATAAAAGACATTAGTGAAAGCAGTAATGGTCATCCTGTTTCTTTATGACTGTGAGCTCTTTTATTTAATGGACTTGTAGCCAAATACTCCACATTTCAAGTGTAACCATTTATTCTGGGTGAGTTACTGAGCAAGTTTACAATATCAGAAAGCAATCCCTGTTCTAGGAGTATTATTGTAATATAGGTCATAATATAGATCATAGATCACGCATGTAGATCGTGTTTTGGCCATTTTGAATTGTATGTACGTAGCCTAAATGTATGTGTGTGTGTGTGTGTGTGTGTGTGCGCGCACGTGTGTGTAAACATGTATACACGTGTGTATGCATGTTTATGTGGTTTATGAGGACACAAATTTGTATAATGACATGGGTATGACATAGGTATTACAATATGAAGGTGATTTCTGAGGACATTTTCAGTGTCCCCGTAATTCAAAAGCCTTAGAAAAACATACTAAATGGTGCCTGTAGTTTCCAGTAAGGGGTTTAGGGTCAGTGTAGGGCAAAATAGCACATACTCAGTCTGTACAATATAAAAACCATTACGCCTATGGAGACTCCCCATAAATCACAAAAACCAGAATGTGTGTGACACAGTGTACAGATGACACAGAAGATTGAGTTTGCCGATAGTGGTTTCTGGAAGTATTCCTGGGCCCATTTAGTAATGTCAATGACAGAATCGTGCCGATGAGTGATTCAGTGATGTCTAAAGGGCCGAAGACCATGGGCATCCAACAAAGTTATTCGGCCTTGTCCCTTACGTACAGAGATTCGTCTCAGGGTTATGTATATAACCCCTGTTCCTTTTCAGGAACTCGAACTGCGTCCGAAAACGCTGGAGGCGTTCCCATAGCGTTTTCAGACTAAGTTCGAGTTCCTGAAAAGGAACAGGGTTTACATCTTTTGATAAAGATTTTTTTGCAATTTTGATTTTAAGGAATGTTGTTTTTAAAGTATTCCAGAATCTTTTTTTCATTAGACTGGAGAGCCTCAACCCATCTTTACTTCTGAGACAAACTGCTTCTCTAAGACATCCCTTTATAGTTAATCGTGTTCCGCCCTTTGTTACCCCCGTGTCAACTTTTTTGAGACCTGTAGCAGGCATCACATTTGAAATGAGTCATTTAGAGGACAAAAGTGTAAAATTTCATGACATTAAGGGGAGTAACATTTGTTATGCTCTCTATGTTCTTTTGTGAATAAAATATTGGTGTATGTGATTTGAAAAGTCTTTTAGTTTTAATTTTATTCAAATGTAAAAAAAAATTCTAACATTTCTGGAATTTAAATAGTAGAAGAAAATAAACTTTCCCTCCCTTTTATATTTTCTTCGTACCAAAATTATTTGAAACACATTGCTTCACAATTATAAGTTCTACACTGTCAAATACAAGAACACAGACTTAAACTGAACTAAACAGACATGAAACGTGACATTACCTCCCCCTCCCGGAAGCCGCGTCCTCGCGGCGTGAGAAACAACAAAACAAAAAGAAAGAGAAC
>JAUCMU010000824.1:0-10608 GCA_032275025.1 Enteromius treurensis | reverse complement strand
GATTGGAGGACTGAGTGGCGCGATTCTGCTCATTTTCTTACTGGTCCTGCTTTTCTGCTGCAAACGCAAAAAAGGTTAATCTCATCTTTTCAAATCAACACTATTTTTACATACAATCATACTAAAAGATTATAGAAGCATTGTAATGTTAAAGAAGATTTGTGACTGTAAACCACAAAACCACTCATGGGTTTTAGAAAAAAAAATTGAAATCTATAAATTTAATCAGAAAGCTGAACAAATAAGCTGCCCATTGATGAATGGTTCGCTGTGATATGACACAACTATAAGAAAATTTGAAATCTGTGGGTGCAAAAAAAAACTACAGGTCAAGACCCTTTTGTGTCGCTTTTTGAAGATCAAGGTACCTCTATTTAGTCACTTTTCAACGTGAACGGTCCTCATTTGTTTTAAATAGGAAACTCTTAGCCTACGTCGACGCAGTAATTTTTAGATACAAATAAGTAATTAAAAGTTATATTGGGTAAAGCAATGGTATTATTGTGTCACGCCCAGCTGGAGACTGTGGTTGGCACTCCAGCTTTCTATGTACTCGTGTTTTGTGTCTGTTTTCATTCCTGGACTCCATTCCCCAGAATGCACCTCTCGCTCTGTCGCTGTATATTTCCTGTGCACTGCTGCAGTCTGTGCGTGATTTAAAAAAATGCTGCGAGAAGAATCCTTACGTCAACATAGGTTATGAAATGCCATTGACTCTTGTGTATCTCGTGATCGACTGCATCATGCTACGGGACGGGAGTATGTTTTCTGAATGAGACATAAGTGCGTTAACGGAGCAGGATAATTTTTAATGATTAAAACCTTTTGTTTTACTCTCTTCTTCATAAAGACTTTTGTAAGGATTCAGAAGACTTGGAAAGTGACACAACTTGTTTGTAATGTTTTTATGATTAGTTTGTGCAATAAATACCTGTGACTGCATTTGCCTGTGTGTGTTTATATTGCTCAGAGGTGGGTAGGTTTAGGGTAGGGATGGGGTTTGGTGCTCCAATAAAAGTAAAAAGTTATATCCTAAATTTATATATGCATGCAAACAATTACATTAAGCAAAACAACTGAAAGCAATAATACACATTCACATCGAAAAGTGACTAAAAAGGGGTACCTTGAGGTTCAAAAAGCGACACTAAAGGGTCTTGACCAAGCGTCAAAATGTGATGAGATGGAGTGAGACTATTGTGCAAAAAAAATCTAAATATTGAGAAAATTGGCTTTACCGTTGTCCAAATGTCCTTAGCAATCCATATTACTAATAAAAAATGACCTTTTACGGAATATATTTAAGGTAGGAAAATTGCAAAAAAGAGAAATCCAATTTCCAACCCTTACAACATGGTCGATGATAGTGGTACGAATTTCACTGACTACTGTTCTTGCAGCCCTTGGAATGCCACCACCATGCATTCTTACACCTCTACCTTGCCCTCTCCTTGAGCTTTCTCTTCTCCCTGCTTCTCTCACTGGCCTGTTCTTCTCCCTGGGCCCCTTGTTCTTACTCTTCCTCCTCCAGACATTACAGTGTTTGTCCTTTTCTGTTTTCTAAAAACATCACTCCTCAAAGTCCTCCTTTTACTTTATATGTAAATGTAATAGAAAAAAATAACCCCTGCTACTGAATCTAAGCCAGACAGCAATCAGCTGTGGTTGGCCCAATTTGCCTCACATACATTGATGTGTAAATTATTCATTTATTATCAGGTGAGATATATGTTTGATATTGTTTTTGAACTGATATCATTGCAGAAGCAGAGGTTTTTATACTGTATCTGAGGTTCGGAATATTGTTTTTGCTATTGTGAGATGTTATGTGTTAACATTCGTGAATACTACAAAAACAATCCAGAGTTTTGTTGGGAGGTATATCTTGTCTGTTAAGAAAAAGTAAGCATTGTTACAAAAGACCGATGCTGTGATAATTGTGTTAAGAGTTTAGAAAAAGTATCTGAAAGCGTTTGTTGGCGACTGAAAAAAACTGTAATTGCAATTAACTTTTTTTTTTTTTATTAAATGGGAAAGTATGAATGTGTGACAGTGGCATGCATGGATGGATGGATAGATGATCTTTGCATATCTAACTGGAATCATGTAGTTCGGTTTAATTATAACTGTATCACAGACAACAACAAACATAAACTCAGTAACTACAAACAAATCTAAAAAAAGAAAGAAAGAAAAACAAAAAAAGAGAAGAAACTTTCTTACTTGTTATTATTTATTTATTTATTTTTTTAATGCAGACACTGTAACTGGGCCTTCATGTGTGACCTATGTTAATGTTAATCTGAAATCAACAGAGGAAATGAAGAGGAGGAAACAAAATAAAGGTAGGTGTCTTTCACAGTTGTTTGTTGGAACATAACACATTAACATAAATGCATGTATAACAAAATAAATATATGATGAACACTAAACTTATAAAATAAAACCAATGCAAAATATCACAGATTAATGCAATTACAAAGATACACACATAACAAATGTTTTATACTTGTGAATGAATTTGCATAATTCCAGGTGCTGTAGCTGGATCAGTATGATGAGTGCTCAGACAACACTGGAATACAAAGAACTGATGAACTGGATATAGTCAATCATTTTGTGTACATTAATGATTAGAACTATTATTAAATGATTTTATATAGCTAATCTTCATAATTTGTGACATTGTAAAACATGATTCTGTCCACTGATACAGTGCTGCATTTATTGTTATATCTCTAATATGTATTGCATAATTATGAATATTATAGGGAAATATCAATGGGTCTATGTTCTTGTGTTCAATTGTCCACTAGATGTCATCATATAAACAGACAGTTTTGGTGGTTTCATACACATTTTTTTGTGTGGTAACAGTTCTTGATCTGCACTTAAGCATCTGTTTGGTGTTAGTCCTGCTTTCAATCCATGAACTGCTTGTAGGCCCCTTTAATGTAAGTTAATCAAATGGTTCTTTTTTTACTCAAGTTGCAAAATCGAAATAAAGTATAGCTGGTGAAGTGAAACTTATGATTTTCTGTTGGGAATAATCGTCATGCAGGAACGATTTTACCCCAGGGTTACACCAAAATGGAGGTTTATATTAAACACACAGGTGCCTTTTTACAGTAAAGTGTATTGAAAATGTAATGGGACCCATTCCGACTCATGGATGAGCATCCTCTTCTGGTCTCACGATGCTGCTGGCATTTCTCTAGCATCACACATACTGTACATCTGTCCAGAAGTAGACCAGCATGACTGTCTTTTACATGTTTTGTTTTGGCATTTATGTCATGTGTAATGAAGGCCAGAGACCTGGGTTCGAGACCCGCTCGAAACGAGGACAAGTCGTGCTGGTGGTGGTGCAGACCCAGGGGGGTTACATTGGTCCCGTAACCCGATGGGAGTGAGGTTTAGGGGGGTTTAGGATTGATATTCCAGTGGATTAGGATTGATATTAAGTGATTGATATTCCAAGAGCAGAAGGGAGAAACATTGAAGAAGGTTTAGAGGAGAGCTGAAGTTGGGTGTCATCTGCATAACAATGAAATTGAATGCCATGTTTCCTAAAGATGGTGATTGGAAGAAGAATAATTAAAATTAAAAGAGGTCCCAAAATAGAGCCCGGTGGAACACCATTGACAACCGGAGTAGTGTTTGATTGAAAATGTTTAAGTTGTACAAAGTGTCTGTGGTCTTTCAAATAGGAACGAAACTCCTCTGATCTCAAAAAGATGTGCTTTAGCGACTGCCACCAGAGTTCATGGCCTTAAGCCTCCTTGTTAGAACTCCCACCTCCCATGCTGGAGACCTGGGTTTAAGACCCACTTGGAACCAGGAAGAGTTGTGGTGATGTGGACCGAGGGGGTCACACAAAGGCACATTCTCAATGCGTTATGTAATATCCTTTTACAGAAGCTTGAGCTTCTGAGAATATCCCAAACATTTTGCCATTGACAAGCCTTGTTAGACTGACTGCTCTAAATAAAGTAAAATGATTTTGACTCAAGCAGGCTGGATGGTTCAATTTGGATTATACTTAAGATTATACTTCAGTCTGCTAAATTGGGTAATGTTATACTAACTGCACTTTAATTGTGCAGAAGCAGTTCTGAAGTCCAATTAAAGACATATTAGTATATTTGATTGTCCTAAAGTTGAAATATTGCAAGTATACTTTAGGTACACTTCAAATATTTAGCATTTAAAGGGCAATATTACACTATCCTCATTAAAAAGGGACATTAACAGGCATTTTAGACTTATTAATAAGAAATATGCATTGTCCACAAGTAATACTCCAAAAAAAGTTTTTATAATAAATTTTTGTATAATAGTCTCGAGTTATCTGTCAGTAAATATGTTAATAAATTTTAACTATACTTAGTATTAAATATATTTTAAATATATTACTTTTTTACTAGGGTTGTGATACAGCATAGTCATATAATAGCAATGCTCTCCCACATATTATGTAATCACACTAATGCCTGCATCAATTATTAGTAGTAGTAGCAGGTGGGAATATATGAATGTTTTATGCCATCATGCTCATAACATTGCTGTAGTCATACAGTAGTCAGCTTGAATCGCTGTAGTGAAACCACCCTTTTCACAGTAAAGATATAATCTAATATTGTCAAACATAAAACTTCCTTAGACAAAGGCCCTCATCCACACACTGAACAGCAGAAGGTTGACTTGTGCAGCAGATTATAAATCAATCACACTTAAACATCTCACAATCTCATTTGCCGCTTATTTTATGAAAAGTTGCCACGGACCAGGCATGATTCATCTACCCTTAAACATTTTTTTTTGTGAAATCAGCCCCAGAAATTCTTAGTAACATTTTGCGTCTTCACACTTCCCCATTTTCATGTTGTAAGACAGTCAACATTTGAAAACAATACCTTTTTTGACCAGTCTGATGATGATTCAGAATGTTTGCTTTAAAATGATTAGATACAGCACTAAAATAAATCTCTTCCCATGCAGTCTAACCTTTGCGTACGTTCCCAACAAATCTAACAATATATCATTGATATACTTATTAACAATGTACAAAATTCTATATAACTAACAAAATACAGACAGTTATTTAGTTTTGTAAAATATGAAACTAAATTACTGAGACTAAATCGGCCAAAATAAAATGCCATATTATCAATCAAAACAAAATTACAAAAGGCAGGATGACACCATTTACGTGGGCAACATTTCTTCCTTGTGTGTTTGCGTCTATAAAAGAGTCTATAAAACAGACTGTGTGTTTGACAGCCTGTCATTCATAGATCAGGATGGAGCCCAGTCTACTTCCTCTAATGCTTTGTGAGTATCATTTTCTCATGTGTGCATAAATTTTTTTTATTTTGTATAATGATAGTGAATCTGTATTTCACCGTCTAATGTATTTTATTTATGCTTTCATTGAAGTTGCTTATAATAGTTTATGGGTCTGTTGAATGCTTGAATACAATTCACAACAAAAGAACAAAGACAGAGTATGCGCTCTCCACACAAAAAAATAATAATTTTGTAGCAAAATGTGACGAGGCAGAGGCGTTTGGATGCATTTGCATGCGTTTATTAATGTAATCAAACAAACACAGGCCAATCGGGAAGCAAACCGTACAAAGGAGAACAGACAGTGGCAAATGAAACACAAACCAGGGTCGGGGCAGTCGGTGATGATCCCAGATCAGTAAACAATCCAATTTCGGGGCAAGAGGCAAGAATCAGCGTCGAAATACTCAATCCAAAGTCAAGGGGCAGGCGGCGGGAATCCGAGGGTCAAAGAACAGTCCAAGATCAAAACACAAGAATTACAATCCAAAAGATAACGCTCAGAAATGCAGGCCGGGGCAGTGCAAGACTTCGCGTCTATCCAGCGTGGCCGCTCAGTTTATATAGGCCTGCTAAGGGGCTACCGTGGTAGCGCCAAACAGTTCCGGGGTGTCTGTCAAAACGGTCCGGGCGAAATCTTAATACTCGGGCGAAGGTTCCCGCTGGTGGCGAACGGGAAGAGCCACAGAGGAGCAGCTTGTGACAGAGCCCCCCTCCTGCGAGCAGCTGCCGAGGCGAGGGCCCTGACGGCGCCGAGGTCTTTCACGGGGTCTGGGTGCTGGTCGACCAGGGTTGTCGCGGTTGAAGTCTCCGATGAGTGACGTGTCTAGGATGTCTTGGGAGCTGACCCAAGATCTCTCTTCTGGACCGTAACCCTCCCAGTCAACTAGGTACTGCATGATGCGGCCTCGGCGCCTGGAGTCCAGGATTTCGTGAACCTGGTAGGCCTCCTCTCCATCAATGATCATCGGGGGAGCTCCTGTCGCCGCGACCTCGTACTGGTCCCTTTCCCTGTCCGGAGCACCAGCAGGCTTGAGCAAGGACACGTGGGAGAAATACGGTGGTTAGCAGGGAGCTCAAGCCGGTAAGACACAGGAGTGATTTGTTTAATGACCTTAAAGGGACCCACGTACCTGGGACTAAGTTTCTTGCTTGCAAGATGCAGACGCAGGTATCGGGAGGACAGCCAGACCCAATCGCCGGGTTGATAAGTGAGGTTGGGACGACGATGATGATTGGCCTGTTCGGTGGTACAACAAACGGCCCTGAATACCTGGTGCAGCATAACTTTGGTGGTTTTCCAGGCTGTGGGGGACTTGGTTAGAGGGATGATTCGACAGGCCTTGGAGAATCTGTCTATCACGGTCAATATGGTGGTATAATTCTGTGAGGGCGGAAGGTCTGTAATGAAGTCTATGGCAATGTGGGACCACGGTCATTGGGGTATAGGTAAAGGCTGTAGCAGTCCAGCGGGTTTCAGGTGAGAAGCTTTGGTGATGTTGCACGCCTTGCATAGTTTGACAAACTGTATGACGTTGTGACTGAGGGTGGACAACCAAAACCGAGTTCCAGTTTGGCCGTAATTCCAGGATGGCCGGCCCCAGGGGTGGTGGATCCAGTGCAAGAGGCGTGAGCGAAGACATTCTGGCACAAAGTCTCGGTCTTGAGGACAGTCAGGAGAAGCGGGATCTCTGGCCAGGGTTTCTTTGATCTCGGTTATGATTTCCCACTGGACGGGAGCAAGGAGCACTGACGGAGGTAATATGGGTTCCGGTGGTTGTGGCTGTATTTCAGCATCGTGGACTCATGAGAGGGCGTCTGCTTTTCCGTTCTTGGACCCGGGGCGATAAGTGATTTTAAAGTTGAACCTGGCAAAGAACAGAGACCATCGCAAACGGAGGTATTCAAGTTTCCGGTGGTCGGTTTATACAAGGAAGGGTACCTTGGATCCTTCGAGCCAATGCCTCCACTCACTCAGAGCCTCCTTTAGTGCCAGCAGCTCTCAATCTCCGACATCATAGTTTCGTTCGAGTGCTGTTAGCTTGCGTGAGAAATAGGCACAAGGGAACAATTTTGAAGGGAGTCCATGTCGTTGAGAGAGGATGGCGCCTACACCACTGTTAGAGGCGTCAACTTCCACAATGAATTCGAGATTGGGGTTAGGATGGTGTAATATGGGGCTAGTCATGAAATGCTCTTTTAACTCTTCGAATGCTTGGTCGCTCTCCGGACATCGGGGTCATCGAGGTCAGAGGAGCGGCTACCAGGCTGAAGTTCGGGATAAATCGTCTGTAGAAATTAGCGAACCCCAGAAATCTTTGTAGTTCCTTGACAGTTCGAGGCTTGGGCCAGTCAATGACAGAGGATACCGTCTTATCGTCCATGAAAACCCCTTCGAGATCTTGGTTTGGTGGAATTTGCATTTGGGAAGCTTTGCAGATAACCTGTGTTCAATGAGACGTGTTAACACAGCCCGAACATGTTGGATGCGAGTGTCCAGGTCCTCAGAGTAGATCAATATTTCGTCTATAAAGACAATGTCAAAGCGATTTAGCGTGTCTCTGAAAATTTCAATGATAAAGGCCTGCGGGAGGCGCGGCTTGGGCCTGTGCAGTGGCAGACACGGCTAGAGCTTGAAACGAACGTACCAGCTCATCCATGAGCCTCCTCAAATTCTCCAATTCATCCGGGTGAGATGCTAAAACGGAGTCCTGTCTGGTTAGTTCATGAGCAAGTTGATAAACTGCTGCAGGATCCTAAGATAGCGAAGTCTTCTGTGACGAGGCAGAGGCGTTTGGATCCATTTGCATGCGTTTATTAACGTAATCAAACAAACACAGGCCAATCGGGAAGCAAACAGTACAAAGGAGTACAGACAGTAGCAAAACGAAACACAAAGCAGGGTCGGGGCAGGCGGCGATGATCACAGATCAGTAAACAGTCCAATGTCGGGGCAAGCGGCAAGAATCAGCGTCAAAATACACAATCCAAAGTCAAGGGGCAGGCGGCGGGAATCCAAGGGTCAAAGAACAGTCTAAGATCAAAACAGCAGGTCGGGGCAGTTCCGGGGTCTCTGTCAAAACGGTCCGGGCGGAACCTTAATACTCTGGCAAAGGTTCCCACTGGTGGCGAATTGGAAGAGCCACAGAGGAGTGGCTTGTGACACAAAAACATGAAAATTATCTGTGTTATGATTGCCAATCAAATATATATATATATAGATAGATAGATAAAGATATAGATAGATAAATATATATATAGATATATAGATATGTATATATAGATATATATAGATATTTGATTGGCAATCATAATGAATTTTGTAGCTAGTGTGTGATTTCATCTTCTCTGAGTAGGAGATGTATTTTCTCAGTATTAGGCCTACTATAAGTTCAAGCTAAAGAGGAAGTAAGTGCTTTAAATTCAACACAGTCTCACGACCAATTCATACGCATTTTACTCTTCTGGATCTCAGTCTTTAATGGGTATAAGCCTAATTCAGCTCTACATGGTCATTGGACTGTGGACCCTTAAAATGCTTTTAGAATATGTCTAGTGTCTCTCTTTCCTTCTCTCTTATAACCTTTATTATATTATTAACAGCAGTAGTATGCTATCAGCTGTCAAGTCTCTGTTACTAGGTTAAAAATTTAATTTTGGAATTGGCAAAGGTTGGATGAGATGCGAAAGAAATTAATCAGTGTTTTAAGTAGAAAACTGAAAACTGATGTATATCTTGAAATATGTCTCCTGATCAGTATCTTGAGGTATTGGTAACCATAGTAAAAGCAGAATAATTTACCTGTGTTTGTTGAATTTTTAAAAAATAATAATCACCTGAAGTTTAACACCTACAGCACCACCTCGGGTTTTCCTCTGTAGATTTTCATTAGCAGTCAGTGTGTGTCTGCTTGTGGTGTAATGTGGTAATGTTACTGTCCACAATGATGCCACTTCTCATATGAAGCACTGATAGCACCATCATGAGCTTCTCTGCAAACTGCATCATTTCAGCACCACAAAGATATTCTTAGCGATCCGCAAAGATTTTATCTTTACTTTTTCTTTCATTCTCTTCTTTTACTCACTCCGTTACTGACAGATCTGAAAGAACTGAGATATGAAGAGTTGATTTTATTGAATATGGATGATAGAAAGAGTTGAGCTGAGCAATTCAATAGCTTGTAGTTTGTTATGTTTAATTTTATAAAACAGCTCAGTCTCACTTTATATTAGGTGGCCTTAGCGATGCACTTACATCATAAAATAAGTACAATATACTTATTGTGTTCATATTGTTTTGCAAAACACTTTTCAGCAATTGAGGCAGGATACGGGTGAGGTTAGGAACAGGTTTCGGGGTATGGGTAGGTTTAAGGGTAGGTTAGGGTTTAAGGGTGGGTTAATAGTGCAACTATAAATGTAATTACCAAAATTAATAACAGATGTAGGGATTTTTTAAATATATAAGTACAATGTAAAAACATGTACAGTATGTACACAATTAGCGCATTGTACCAAATTATTAATTTAAATGTAAGTATAGTAGTTAAGGCCAACTAATATAAAGTGGGACAGCTTTCTCCCACACTAATCAACGTAAATTATTCAAATGGTGATTTGAACTGTGCTTCTCTTGTGGAATTTCATTTTAACATTTGTAAAAGATGCTCATTGTAATGTCGTAGGCGTCTTCATGTGTACGTTGTCCCTGTTCATGCGTGCTCTGTGTTTGTTTTCTTGTCTATGTTCTCAGTGTGTTTGTTTACATACCTGTTCCCTCCTGTCTTTCCCAATCTGTAACTCCACACTTACCATTAGTGATTGATCCTCCGCCAGCTGTGTTGTCCAGGTGTCCTGTATCTTGTTTAATTAATCTCTATATAAATCCATGCCCAAGGTCCTGTATCATTGTCAGTCATTGTAAATGTTTCCTGCCCGTTTGTTTGTTCGTTCGTTCAGCTCTTGTCCTAGTATTCAAATAAATCTTGTTTCACTAATTCCACGTTCTGAGTTTCTCATGCCCGCTGAAGAGCGATCACCGGTTTGCAGCATGACACTCATACAATGTAAAAAAGTTATATTAATAATACAAATCTAATTAATAATTATTATTCCGCTGCCTAAAAATGTTTGTTTAGTCAACTAAAATATTCTAGTTGCTTTTTCAAATAACACTGTTACGGGGCATGGACGAAACGGGAGCGAGTTCAAATGCAACAAGTGATTTATTGAAAGCTCGTAGTCAGGTTAACAAAG
>JAUCMU010000823.1:0-10610 GCA_032275025.1 Enteromius treurensis | reverse complement strand
TATATATATATGTGTGTGTGTGTGTGTGTGTGTGTGTGTGTGTGTGTGCTTTGTGTATATTTATTTAAAAAATGCACACATGTGTACATTTCCAAAAATTAAGTAATGCTTACATATAAAACATTTATTTACAATAAAAACTATATGAATATAAAAACAGACGTAAATATATGTAAATATTTTAAACATATATTTGTGTATTTATATATAAATATACAAAGAACACAAACATTTTATGCAAATACAAATTTCCAGATTAATCATTTAACAGCACTTATTTTCTATTAATTTGTTTTTATTTTAATTTTAGTAATACTACTGCTTATCTCAGACAGTTGTCAAATTATTCTGTGGGTGTAATATTTATTTTTGTAATTTAATTTTATTTAAAATAAACAAAATAATTTTTTATGTTTCATAGTTTTACTTTAACCCTGAATGATGCAAGCAAGACTTGAAACTGAGCACCACAAAGTAAACCACCAGGCCATGACTTTAATCAAACCTGGGGCCTTTACCACGATGGTGGCTAAACAAACTCTGGGTTACAGGATTAGATTTGAGTTGACAAAACCAAACCACTCCAGTCCAGATTTGTTGATACTATGAAGCTGATCATCAACTTTCTCTGTCAACTCAGGCTTGATCCATGAGCAGGCACATGAACGTGTGACATCATTGATAAGCAGCCAAGCAGTCACGAGCCTTGAACTAACTTCTCGTGAGAGAGTGTGATTCACTATCAAAAATTAAAAGTGTAACGAAGAAGCCCCGGAGTCAGCGGAATCCATAAGCAAGCTTTTATTGAACAGAATGGTCAAACAGGCGGAGGTCGGTGCACAAGCAAACAGAATCAATGGGGACAAAGCAGGAGATCGTAAACGATAAACAGGCAGAAAGTTCGGGGCAGGCAGCAATAATCAGTAATCCAGTAAACAGGCAAAGAAGGTCAGGACAGGCGGCGATAAACAGAATCCAAATAAACAATCAAGATCAAACCAGGAAATCACACAGAAAAACGCTCGGAAATATCACACAGGGTAGATAAGACTTCGCACTGAATGATAGTCCAGGCGCCGTTTAAATAGGCCAGATAATGCCGAACACCTGGTGTAGAGATCAGACCAGGTGCGTGGGTAGAAAGGGTCCGGGCGGAAACATTAGTACTCAGGCGAAGGTTCCCGCTGCTGTGAGCCAGAGAGCGCCACAGAGGTGCGACTGGTGACAAAAAGATTGTACACATTTTCACAGCATCTATTATTGAAAGAGGAAAACTTAAAGAAAATGTGCAAGTAAGTTGTAAAGTTACTTTATAAAGTTGATAATATTATTCATTATTTAGGTATTTAGTACCAAAACAACATAGGTAAAACATAAAAAAATCTAAACTCATATGTAATCATGTTTACAGCAATTGATTCTAAAACTTATTTATACTGCATATTATTTATATATTTATATTAAGCCAAACCAATTTCATGATACCGAAAACCCAGGATTGGTGCAAACTAAACTGAAACTTACCTGGCTAACCAGCTAAAACGGCTTCATGGTACAGGCCCTGTTCTTTTAGAAGCAGCATCTGTCCTATCACTCACCTTCATTAGTCCTGGATACTCATTGGACGGAAGGCCGTAAATATCATATTCCCCCTCTTTTGGCTGTATCTCTATAAAACATGGGAAACTCTGGCCAACACTGTAGGTGCCTGGGATCTTCTCCTTCCAGTAGCACACGTTAATCTTTACAACCTGCCAGGAAAAAAAACCAAAACAGAGAGTTTCAAAATCTTCTTACACAGGTTATTTTCTTTGTGCATAAAAAGTAATCTTGTAGCTTCATATAATCTGTTGAATCACTGATGTCACATCCTTACTACCTTTCTGGGCCTTGAACATTTCAGGTTCAGAAAGCTCTTGGATTTAATAAAAAATATCTTAATTTGTGTATGACGAAGAATGTAGGGTTTTGGACGACATAAAGATACGTAATTACTGAAAGAATTTTCATTTTTGAATGAACTGTCCCTTTAACTCACTATAAAGTAAATGTAATAAGCAGTAAGGAATCGCTAGCTCAGAATAGTCCGGCCTGTCTTCTCATAAAAATTCGCCAGTGCACAAATTCATTGCTCATATATTGTTGTGCCCACCCAAGCGCAGACTTTCAAGCTCTGCTATCCTGAAAAATGCAATTCCAATTCTACGTCCAATTCGGAGTTTAACTAACACAGAATTCTTTTTCCATCACTTCTCCCGTGGCGTGTGACACGTAAGAGATCTCGGTGGACTGGAGACTCTGGGAGGTGAGTACAGGGTGGTTTCTGTGCATTCACAAATAACTCACTTTTCATGTTGCCCAAGGGTGTAATCCAGATCAATCTATATGTGCCTGTGTGTGTTTCACAAGCTATGGCTGATAGTCAATACGCCTTATGTATCCCATGCTTCCATTTTTCAGAACCTATTTTCCAAACCCAGACATTTCACACTGAAATATTGTTTCATAATGCCTTTAAAGAAAAACCAAGGTGAGTGAATGGATGGTTGGGTAAAAGAGAGAAAAAAAAGAAAGAGAGCAAACAAACAAACAAATGTATAAGAGAAATAAAAAATGGATTTATAGTAAGAAAGAAGGGGTGTAATTTGTATGGATGAAAAAAACAGTGAATGTGGTAAAATAAAGTAAGCAGGTAAAAATATAACAAAAGGATGAATAGCTGAAAGAAAGAAAAAGAAAAATTAAATGGTCTGATGGATAGATGGCAGACAGTTGGAAAAAAAGTGAGTAAATGAATAAACAGATGGATTCATGGATGGATAAGTGGCTGGACGGAAGAAAGAAAGAAGAGTAAATGGATGGATGGATGGAAAAAAACAGTAAATGAGAATGAATGAATAAACAGATGAAATAAAGATGATAAATAGGTGAAGAAAGAAAGAAAGCGAATGAATTAAGATAAAAGAAATGAAAAAGGAAAGTATAGTAAGTAGTATAGAAAGGAAAGAAAATGTATAGATGACAAAAGGAAAGTGTAAATGAATATGGTAGAATAAAGAGGGTAGCAGATGATAAAAAATATAACATGGCTGGATAGCAGAAAGAACGAAATTGAAATTCCTATCCGTCCTTGATGAAAAAAAAACTGAATGAATGAATGAGAGGGGAGTAAATGCAAGGATGGATGGAGGGAAGAAGTGAGTAAATGAGAATGAGTGAATGGATGAAATAAAGAGGGGAAAAAAGAAGAGAGAAAGTGAATGGATGGATGAAAGAAGATAATTAGTTAATTGAATGAGTGAAAGAGGGTCTGCTGAACCTTGAGCGGGAGTTGCAGTCCTGTGTGTGTCAGGAGAGTGTTGGCCCAGGGTCCTGCAGTGATGACCAGACTCCTCCCTCTGTACACTCCAGAGCCTGTGGTTACAGTGACCTCTGCACCAGGCCTGATGTCAGTCACCTTCTCTCCATCCTTTATCACACCCCCACAGGACTGAAACAGCCTCTGAAAACACACATTTAAATCAGTCCGTGTACTTTTGAAATTAGAAAACCAAAATCGAATCGGAGATCGAGTGAAGATTCAAGAACTGTGTCATTCTGACAAAATTGGAGAACAACAGATATAAAATACATACTGTTTTGAGTGATTCTCACCAAAATCCCAAAGAATACATGCTTTTTTTGAAAATAGGCTCATTTGTACCCATGGTACAGCAATGAAGTTCTTTGATTATTAATTACGGAATGAGAGTATAGTTATTACACTTTATAAAGGTCTCAAAGCTGTCAATGGGTACAAAAGGTACAAGTTTGTACCTGAAGGCTCCATTCCACATTCCTTTAAATGTAAATACGTATTAGTATATAAAGTGTACATATTAGAAACTAACGGGTACAGAAGTGTACTTTTTGAAGAGTTTAATTAATAATGTTCACTTGGATTTTTTCCTCAGCAGGGGAAATAATACTGTCATTCATGGTCACATATGGTAAAAAAATATATTTTTATTTGTGTACATTCAAAATAACAACAAATTGGCATGCCTTTAAAAAAAAATTTAAGTGCAAAGTAAAATGTGCTGCTTTAGTGCATCTAGGTTTTATTGGCTCACGCCACAAACATGAACTAATACAGTGAATTTAGCACCTACTAAATTATTTGCATTATATAACTCACTTTGAAATAAATCCCGGCATGTATCAAAAACATGGTATACGGTATAGCAATTTTCTGGCGGATCCTCTGGCACTTTGAGAACTGCTGGTCTACGAGCAGTTGACTTATTTATTTGTCCTATGTTACTCTCTAATATTAAAGTTTTTTTCTCCACATTTTTCTAGGTCACACCATAGAACACAGTCCAATTATTCAATAATCTGGTTGTTTGATGAGAAAAAGATTACATGTAGTAGCAATACACACATCAACAATCTGCACACCTGCAGCAGCTTGCGAAACTGATAATGGCACGGTTTTATCTTCAGCTGACCAATCATTTCAATATTAAACAAAAAAAAACGAGTGAATGCTCGATTCAAGGTCTTAGTTTTCTCATTTCAACAGGAATATCAGTTGCATGGACCTAAATCACTTCAGTCTGACTAAAGCATGCTCAACTTTACTGCATAGACAAAACTTCTGCAAAACACCTCATCTATGACAGAAAGTCCTAATAAGAGCAGTGAGGAGAGACTGGTTAAAATTTAACAGGGGGTGAGTTTGACACAGAGGGATGTCAGCGGGGATCAGTTAAAACTGGAAAAAGCAGGTCAGATTCGGGCAACAGATAATGAAAGAGTTTCCTTAGTGAGAGCCAACAGGGAGCTTATCACTGCAAACTGAAGCTGCTGTAGGCAGAGCTTATTGAATCCAGAGAGGTATTGTGTATAAAAGTACATGGCTATATTCCCTAGATAGGGTGTAAGGAGCCTTTAACAAGCTAGTTTTCAGCCATATCTTATCTTGAAAGCTTTAAAAAGCACGGTGAAGGCGACACTGAAGTACAGTTATGTACACAAAGAATATTGCTCAACGCCTTTCTGACACTGAAAGTTTAGGAGTTTTTACACAGTAAGAGATTTATTTCCACTGTATGCTGAATTTAACTGCACTTGCTTTAACCAAACTCTTATCTGAGAATAAAAAAATAAGAATTTTATTAATTACAACAGCATTAATCATCAAAAAGGGCATTGAACAAATGTCTACGCTTATTGTATCTACCTAAAACTCTTGTCAAGTGATATTTTTCCCCATTTGTATGCCTCTTTTTTAAAATGCTGTTGTGAGCTAAGATGATCTACTGACTCCAATGTGGAGAAAAGCCATTTCAATGATACTTATACGAGGACAGACACAATCGGTCCAAAGTGGGTTTTTGGAACATTTGCAAATGTTCTCATTTTGCATACATAATTAGATGAGCATCTGATAGCTTTGAGTTGCCAAGCTAAATATAAGATTGATGTGTGTGTGACATTCCAACAGCCTCCCAGAGATGATTTTAAATAATATATTTTAATAAAATGATTCAACAAAACATGTCTCATTTTATACTGCTGTTTAACAGCCTGGGATCAGAGCAGATTTTTATTTGTACTCAGGCTACACTTGATCAAAATGTTTTTTATCTAAAATATATTTATTTCTGTTTATTTTTCTGTTATTTTTTCATTTTATTTTATTCGTCAGTGTTGCATGATAAAAATAAAACACACTATTTTAGCTCCTTAAGAAACATTTCTTATTATAATCAATGCTGAAAGTAGATCTGCTAACTATTTTGGGGAAAATGGGATTTTTCTTTGAAGAAAAACATCTATTTGAAATACAATGTTTTATGATACATTACAAAGTTACATTAGTTATTAAGTAACACTGTTACTGTTACTTTAGATCAATTTAATGCATCCAGAATTTAAAAGCATTCATTTCTTTAAAATCAATCAATCTTACTGATCCCAAACTTTTGTACAGAAGTGCACAGTATATGATCAGCTGACCTGCACAGTTCTGAGGGCTCTGTCTGCAAACAGCACGCCAGCAAAGGTGTCTATCAGCGCTCCGTTCCCATCAGCGAGATTCACATTGGGAATGTGCTGGTTGAAATCCTGCTTCTCCAGAAACACTGTGGGAATCTTGAACCTTTGCATCGTGGCCTTCAGGCGTGAGAAATCCTCTCCGTTTTCTGGACCCATAACTAGTAGGCCTGTGCGCCTGTGAGGAAAAGATCATAATACACCATGTTAAACAGCTCTACCTTGATTTAGGTGGAAGTGCTTAGAGGCATGTATAAATTGTGCAATGTGCTGTCTGCGCCTGCTTGTGATGCAGGTGTCTTAATATGAGGAGTTATGGCAGTATGGATGAGAGGTTGGGAACACAGGCTTTAAATCAACAATGTGCGTTAGATGATTGTGCTGTTTTCTGTGGGTACTGTTTTTCAAGGCCTACTTCATCTGCCAGCCATCATGATACATGGGCAGCATGAGTTCACAGGTCCAAGTCATTCATCAGAGATTTTTATGACTGAATCGCCTACTGTGTGTGTGCTTGATTGGGGACGCTGAAAGAAGGACCCCATTTCCCATTAGTTTATGCCCTTGTGCCTGATAGCAAAGAGGGGGGTCACATCATGGTGGGGCAAGATCCTTGCTGAGGTCATTTTAATACCATCTGAATCAAAAGTGCATAAAACTTTCTCACACCCTTACTTTTCTAAACTACCTCGGGGGTCCTATGAGAAATATAATCCAGTCCTCATTAGGAACGTCCGTAATTGCAGCATCCTCATTTATTTTGACCTTCGCTTGAAGTCTGTAACTTAAGCTAAATTTTTCACTGCACTGCCTGTCAAATATTTATTATGGATTTTGAGTCAGAACAGCCAGTGTTAGAGCGTCGGGTGCGATCTTCAACATAAGTAATTCAATCTCTTAATTATATTAATAATATTGTAATATTTAGAAGTGGTCTATGTATAATAAAGTATCTGTAAACTTTGCTCTAATTGGCCTCTTATATAATAATCTTAACTGGCAAGCAATCAATAACGCTATATAATGTGTGCCGAGTTGATAATTCTTCGAAAAAAATAGCCTTTTTTTAAATACACTATCAACAATTATAAACAGCACACCAGTCTTCAACATTAAAAAATAACAAAGGTTTTTTGAGCACCAAATCTGCATATTATAATGATTTCAGAAAGATCATGTGACACTAAAAACAAGAGTAATGGCTTCAGAAATTTTGCTTTGCTATTGCAACTATTACTATAACTAATACTGTTTTTACTGTAGCTATGAACAAATAAATTAGTCCATAGCGTAAATTGACCTGAGTGACATTATGCATTCAAAATGAAAATCATTAATGCTGGTCTTAAATGATAATTGCAAGTCACTTTATTGCATTTACCCCATTCCCCCCCCAAAAAATTGATTTATTCTCCAAAACTCCACTTTGCCTATGGCTTTCCATAACCACCACATTGTCTAAATACAATACTAATCCTGTCCAAATCAGTAATATTTTTAATATCTGTAACTTGTTTGGAACGCAATTGTCATCCAAATAGTACAAAGAAGAGAACAAATCCAGCATTCTTTAAAATCTTGCACACATTTTTCACTCGCTGCCTGGCAGTCTCTGAGATGCTCAAGGGCACAGGTGGCCTCTCATCAGGACCCATCCATCAGAGAGCTGAGATGGATAGTGGCGGGAAAAAAAGAGGAAGGCGCCTGATTCTGCATCAAGGCTGAGTGGGCTTGATCCACTCGTGATCCATTAGACCTCTCAGACACTGTAAAAACAAGTGCGGCCCATGGTCTGTTGATGATGTTGCTCAGGGACTAGAAAGAAAATGCTCTTTTAAAGTTATGGGTGAGGGCTATGACATTGTGCAAGTTTTGTTGTACGGTGTCTGAATGTTGCATTGTGGTGAAAAATTTGCATCATTCTTTCTTGGATGCTAACAAACGCTCACCTGTACAGTTCAACACCTGCTTCTCTCTCAAGCTGAGCCCATATTTCATAGCTTTCCTGCATCATCTGTGTGTAGAAATCTTCCTCATAGGCTTTGCGTATAATCCGAGTCTGGCCATGAGAGCTCCCTCTGGAGTGGGGCAAAACAAACTGGTGAGAAAGAAGATAGGAATTCAAGAAACACTACAATACAAATCCCTGTATTCAAGTATTGCCTTCGTTTTAACAATGATTTTTTTTTAAATGTAAAAATCTACCATAACATTTATGTCCATATATGCAAGAATTAATGCTGTATCATACATTTACTAATTTGTAAATGTACTAACATTGTTTTATGCTGTCATTTAGAGCTTAGTGAATGAACCTTTTACCTGCTCCAGCAGTAGAGTTTTCTGCTTGTTTTTGGCCAGCTGATAAGCAGTGCAGGACCCCTGGATCCCTGCGCCAATGACGATGCAGTCGTACACTTCAGACGACATTTCCAGCTTTAATTCTCTCTCGTAAGATTCTTCTGACACACGAACACGACGAACTTGCATGAACCTTCCTTTCGTCTTAGTTCAGAGTTCTCCGGTTTCAGTTATGTAACCATGATCAGCTGAATGTAAGACCCGCCTTCAGGGTTTACAGCAGGCGAAAGTTTATCGAACACTTAACTCCTTGTGGATTATCGAGCTAGACTAAAAAATTAAAAACTAAAAAGTTATTTCAGACACCCATCAAGAACATATTTAATAACCTATTCACAATGACATAATTACGTTTCTGACACGCAGCTTTTTGAATAGCAGCCTATGATTTTATTTCATTTTGAACCTAAATATAATTTAATACAGTGTTGAATTGAATTTAATTTATAAAGATAGCCTGAATGTTAGCGTAGTGCTGCTGTTTATTAGCCTACTTAAACCAAAATTGACAAATCATGCCTTTATGTTGATTAAATATCATACAAGCATATCCTAAACATATTTCCAGTATCAATACTGTACGTCGCACGAAACGTTATTACTACCTTTTCACAACGTTAACAAAACGTTTTTTTAGAACGTTTTTGTGTTTGCTGGGAGGCTATAAGCCAGGGTACTGTACCTCAAATCTTACACTGAAGGTCCAGTGCACTGCAGAGTTTTGCTCTAACCCTAATCAAACACACCTGAGCATGTTAATCAGTGTCTTAAAGATCCTTAGAAAATCACAGGTAACGTTAGGTGAGTTTAATCAGGGCTGGAGCTAAACTCTGCAGTGCATCGGACCTCCAGGGTAAGATTTGAGAAACCCTGCTATAAGGTATGTTTACCCGAGTCACTCGTATGATTTATTGTAACTGCCCTGCAGTGGTTATCATGACATTTAAATAACTGTTTGCTTGTATTGCTTGGCTGTGTTCATTGCCGCTCGGAATATAAACAGAAGAGAGTTTGCCTGGCATTAGCGCTTTTGCTAGGTATAACTTAACGTTAGCTCAGTGTTGCCAACTTTTTTCAATCAAAAGTAGCTAAATCCAGCTTAAAAAGTCGCTAGATGACGTCATACGTAAATTTGCATATTCATTATGTCAGTGCGTCATATTATCTTGCTTCTCTTTAGCCACATAATGTATTTTAACGCAGCCAAATTCTCAATATTACTGTTTTCATTGATATATTTAATGGTTTCTGTTGTCAGAAAAACATGAAACAGTGACTGAAATGCACCCCATTATTAGGCCAACTAACGTTAACTCTACTTTACAAGATGTTAATCTGGATTAATATCCTGATTTATTTAGAAAACAAGAGCTCTGCTCGAGCGACACTACCAGAGGCTCGCTGAGGTTTGTCCAAGAAGTCGCTAGATTTGTCGCTAGTTGCTATTTGTCGCTATTTTTGGAAAAATGTCGCCGAGGGGTCTGAAAAGTCCTTAAATCTAGCGACAAAGTCGCTAAATTGGCAACACTGAGTTAGCTCAGTCAGAGCAGGGGTCTGTGCGTAACGTTAGCTTTTTACATCTGAGATGATTTGAAAGATTCCGGATGTTCTAATATTAAGCCTTTCACACGTGCCTTATTGTTTCCATGGCGACGCATCATACTCCTCATGTGATGCACCCACTGATCTATATATCAGTGATGCATGGCAGTTGCAATAGTGCTGTTTCATGTTTTAATTTAGTTTTGCTTTTTTATATTATTAATATTTACAAACATACTGGCTATATTATGAAATATTTTATATTCCGATTTTGAAATATGTGCAAGTAAATGTATTTGGTAGTTTAAACACTTTTGACCGTGTTAATTGATCTATACCGGGTGATGGGGGCCATGCCAAGTAGTTATCGCTGCATCCTGGAGGATTAGACATGGATATCCATGTCGGCTATCTTGGTCCGGTCACATCCGGTTAGATAACCATCCTGGTCCGGTTTGATACCATAGATACCCATCATCAAGTCTGTCATAATGATTAAGTTATGACGGTTTGCTTTGCTTAATATAACTTTTCATAATAACGTTACGTGCTTTTTACCATTTTAACACGGAGACGGCTTAATTATCGACTGTTTAAAAGTGAGAAAATTCTATTCAGCAACTAATTTGAATAACTTGAATATCACGTTTTATCTTGTAACTAAACAT
>JAUCMU010000822.1:0-10616 GCA_032275025.1 Enteromius treurensis | reverse complement strand
CAACCAAAGCAGTATGGAGTCGTAGCTCAATGCTTCCTTGTTTCCAAGTCCTTTTTATACTTCTTCCGCCGTGAGCGGTTGGCCCGGTCTGATGAGTTCCAGCTGTGAGTTGTTTGTTTCCAGGACGACGCTGATCGGCGCCCGTCACAGTACATATCAGAGAACAATTTAAAATATTCTCTCAAATCATTCTATGGCACCTTTAAACTGTCTGATACGTGATTGCAGAGCCAGGTTTGTGTAAAAACCATCAATCTAGACTCACAATCTCTGGCCTGTGTACACAGCTCATCCACCTTGTTCCACAAGGAGTGAGGATTACAGAGTAACAGGGGTAGCTTGGAGGCTCTCCGAAAACGCTGCCTGACCCGGTGAGGAACAAACCTTGGTTGCCGTAAAAATTTCTCAGTTATATCTATCATTAAGTTGGTTGATGGTAAACCCCCACAGATCCGCCAGACCAGAAGCTCTGACCTACAGTATTTCAGCTTTCCACTTTGCCTGAACTTGTTCATAGCACCTTGCATTACAAAGCTGGTCAAAAATAACCATGCCATGATGAACAGTTTCATATTCCACGGTCTCCTTCTTCCATACACGTGCAGCCAGCTGTTACTGCCCACACCCTCGCACAATCATTTAAATTTGCGATACAAGAACAAAAATAAAAATAAACGAAAATAACATGTACGATAGAAACATGACATGCAGCAAGATCTCTCCTCCATGTCGCCTACAGGGCAGCGCCATCTTGAAATCAGTCTTCATAGTGCCCAGTGGGCGTGCTGAAGTCTTCCATTCATCCCCATGTCTGATGCGCACAAGATGGTAGGCATTGCGCAAGTCAAGCTTAGTGCTGACAGAAGCTTCTTGCAGAAATTTGGAAGACAGTGACCATTAGTGGCAAGGGACAGCGGTTTCTAATAATTATCTCATTAAGGTCTCTGTAATCAATACATGGCCAAAGTCCGCCATCCTTCTTCCCAACAAAAAATAACTTATTCCTTCTGAGGGGAAGGAAGAAGCGTCGAGAATCTGGAAGGGATACAGAGGCAGCAGTAGACATACTATCTGAGGTAGTGGGCAAATGGTCAGATATTTAACAAACTGAAGTCATGAGATCAGACAGCACCTGTGAGTGTTTAGCCATCAACGTCTTCTGCTAAACATGAGAGTGCTTGGACAGCGTGCTTGGACCATTTGCAATGATGTGAGCGAACATCTACTGGATGATCTTTCTCCACAACAAAGATCATCATTCATCCTACGCATCAAGAGAGAAGGGACGGCGAACCCAGAGAAGAACTCAGCCGTGCACCCGCTCTGCGTCTCTCTCTTTCAGACATCATCAAACAGCAGTTCATATCCACCGCCGAAGTTTCAACAACATCTTGCAACGATTTCTAAGAACCTATCAGCGATCAACAGCATTGACATCAGGAAACCAAACCACCAATCAGAGGGCAGAGAATCCCTGCAGACAACGCATCAGCTGAGAGAACGGTAACACAGGCAAACAGTTCCTTTACTCGCTGGATGCAATTAAAATTAGAGCTATAAGCTACATTTCTCCTGGTTGGTTTCCTCACGGGTTATGGTTCTAGAAACTAGCAGCGAATGTTTTAGACTTTAGCAAAGCTCATAACATTACATCCTTAGACAGTAGTGTGAATGTGCGTGTGAATGCGTTTGTGTTTGTTTACGTAATCCTAGGTTAGTGTTTGTACAGTAGATTAGTTTCAACAATAAAAGTGTATTCTCATTATTAAGAAACATCTGCTTTGTGTGTTGTGTTTTGAAAAGGTCAAATATTGCCTAGATCCGAGCTACCCTGCTCTTAGACAAAAGGAAACATTAAACATTTGTTTTGATTCGCTGATCACGAGTTAAACAATTTGATTAAGATACACTAGATTGTTAAACGCTGGACAGATTAAATAATAGATTGTGTTTCCAATTCAGGATAATCATTTTTAAATGAATCTTTGATTTCATTTACACAAACTTACCAAAGAGCTAAGTGAACAAAGAAATTAAACGTAAGGTTATTCCCCAAAGTGGACTAATTAATTTAAATATTAATTTCCCTTTAAAATCTTACACACACTATAAGTCCTTACACAATTTAACATGTTTAAAATTGAACTGGAAATTAGGTGCTGGGCATTCGGCCAGAGGAGAACTGGACCCAACTAAGCCTGGTTCTCACAAGGTTTTTTTCCCCATTCTCTCATGGATGGGGCTTTGATTCCTTGCCGCTGTCGCCTCTGGCTTGTTTAGTTGGGGACACCTGATTTTTCAGTGATCATCGTCGTCTTGACTACAGAGACCGTCTCTGCATTTGATAAATAAGTTTTAATTCTCGTCATCATACATTTCCATCACTCTGTTCTTCTATTTGATATTGTCCAGTGCTTTGCTACAATCTGTATGGTTAAAAGCGCTGTATAAAAATAAAAAAAAGTGACCTGTATAAATACCAGTCTGTTTTGTTTACCTGTTGTGAAGTATTGTGATAGTCTGAATTCCAATTCTGAGTGTTTGTTTTCCGTGTTTGGTTTCCTTTGTTAGATAATAATAATAACAATTAAATAATAATAATAATAAATAATTGTTCAAATCAAATTTTTCATATTACACATTCATGTAATCTGATATCTGATTTGTTTGGAAAAAAAGGTATTGTTATTATTACTTTTATAAGTTGTATTTGTCAGCTTTAAAGGTGCTCTATGCGATGTTGCAGGATTTTAGCTCGATTTCATTTTTATTTCAAACCATATGCATCACCCCTTGATCGTCTTCCTGTCTGCCCTCTGAATACATTGGGGAAAAACCCGGTCTCGAAAGACAACACAGAGGCTGTAATATCAAAAGAAACACTTTGTGCACCACGACAAAAATAAACTTCGGCAAAACAATCATCAATCGCCGTTAAACCCCACCTCTTCTTGCCGATTGGTTGGCCGAAATTTGTTTGCGCGCATTAAACCCCACCACTTCATGCTGATTGGTTGGCCGAAATTTGTTTTTGCTTTGGTGTCCTGCACCCCTAGTGTTTTGCAAGATCGCATAGAGCATCTTTAAGTAAAGTAACATAAGAACAATGGCAAGACTTTTAATGCATTATAAATATAATCCATTGTAACTTCAGTGAATGAATCATGTTCATTGTATGTTATAAATGATCATAATCTTAAAAGCTATAAACAAGGAAGGGAAGGAGGGAATGGAGACGTCACGTCGGATGACCAACGAATTGGGATCACGCCAGGGAGACCAATCTACTTCGAGTGTAACAAAACAAGCCAATGGGGTATGGCAAGCATGCACTGTTAGTGTCCAGCTGCAGCTGATCACTGCGTGAGTATAAGAATACAGCTGGAACGTACATCATTATGTTTTTACTGAAGAGCCGAGCAAGGCCCAGCAGCTCAGCTGAGGTACAGCGGCTGTGGCGACGGGACGTCTCCGTTCCCTCCTTCAGGGAACGAGGGTTACATACGTAACCGAGACGTTCCCTTTCAGTCGGTCACTCCGAGTCATGTCGGATGACCGACGAATTGGGATCCCTACCAAAGCACCACAGGAGCTGCCCCCTTCCAGTGCCCTGAGCAGATCCCCTGATCCTTCCTATGAGGTATGCGATCAGACAGGGCTCTGCACAGAGAAGGTCACTACTGCTGTACCTCAAGCAACCAGTAGGACTAGATACACTGGGAAGCGTGCTCTTCCAGCGGAAGAGTCACACTGCGGGGTCACCCCCTCCCCGAAGGGGGAAAAGTGACAATTACTTACCTGAAGTAACCCCGTAGGGCCCTGTGCACATGGAATTCTCTGACATGGTCCACTTTGGCTGCAAGTTCTAGAGAAGACAGATTGTGGTCTGCAAGGGAAACACGGCCTTGGTAGTGTGGAATACACATATGGAATCCCAGCATGGTACTCACATGGCACTAGCCTGACAGTAGCTTTCAAGAATACATTAGCTGAAAGGCCTGGCGCCAACGCTCAGCCACATTGGCACAGGAGTGCAGGAGGACTCAACAGAGTTTGCCCAACAGTGAACTCTCTGGAGAAGAGGCTTAAGGATGCCGCAAGCCGACTCTGAAACGGGCCACTCAGTGCCACTACCTGTTTGAGGTGAGAGCACGGGAGGAAACCGGTTCGACACGCAAGCTATAGAACCTAGCAAGCGTGTTGGGAGTCGCCCAGCTCACTGCTCTACAAATATCTATTAGCGAGGCGCCATGAGCCGGCGCCACGAGCCAGCACCCAGGACGACCAACACTTCTAGTGGAGTGAGCACGTAACCTGAGCGGGCAGGGTGCACCTTGTGCTTCGTAAGCCAAGGTGATGGCGTCCACTATCCAGTGGGCCATCCTCTGCTTGGGTCTTCCCTTTTGGCTGTCCACCGTAACAGACACAGAGCTGTTCTGAGGTCCTGAAACCCTGAGTTCTATCCACGTACTGTCGCAATGCACGAACAGGACAGAGCAGGGCTGGGTCTGCCACCTCCTGGTACAGCGCTTGCAGGTTCACCTCCTGATCCTTAAAGGGAGTGGTCGGAACCTTGGGCACGTAGCCGGGACGCGGTCTCAGTGTTACACTGGAATCAGCCGGCCCAAACTCAAGGCACGATTCGTCGACCAAAAATGCCTGCAGGTCCCCAACCCTCTTGAACCCTAGTGAGAGCTACCTCCTGGGGTAGATCCCTTAGAACCTCTGCGTCCCATCGAGGGACCACACATGGAGTTTCCACAGGTCTGGACGCGGGTGCCAAAAGGTGCCCCGTCTCTGAGTCAGGAGGTCCTTCCTCAGAGGAATTGGCAAATGAGGGGCTGTCGCGAGGAGCATAAGCTCTGGGAACCAAGTCGTGCTGGGCCAATATGGAGCCACAAGCAAGATGTCTCGTCCTCCCTGATGTCTGTGCTAGAAGGCTCACTGGGGGAAATGCATACTTGTGTAGGCCCCGGAGCCAGCTGTGTGCCAGTGCATCTGTGCCGAGCATTACCTCGGTTAGAGCATAGAACCACTGACAATGGGCGGTTTCTGGAGACAGGAACAGGTCTACCTGTGCAGTTCCAAACCGATTCCACATCAGCTGGACCACCTGAGGATGGAGTCTCCATTCCCCAGGAAGCGCTGCTCGAGACAGCTCGTCGGCTGCCTGATTGAATGCTCATGGAATATGGATGGTACAAAGAGACCTCAGATGCTTCTGACTCCTGACAAAGGAGGAGGTGGCAGGCGAGTTGCGACGGGAGTATAAACCGCCTTGCCCTCCGAGGCGACCCAGGGCTAGGCGAACTGCTAGCAACTCGAGGCATTTGATATGCCAATGCAGCTGGGGGCCCGTCCACACCCCTGATACTATATGCCTGCTGTGTGTGGCGCCCCAACCTGTGGCTGAGGCATCTGTGAAGAAACGAGCGGTCTGACCATGGGCTGAAGGTTTTCCCGCAGGCCAGTGTGATCTGAACCTGGAGAGTACAGTGCCGCCACGCGTACCTCGGGACTCGGCTATGGAGCCAGTGCTGAAGCAGTCTCATATGGAGCAGACCAAGTGGAACTACCGCTGCTGCTGCTGCCATATGCCCCAGGAGCCTCTGAAAATGCTTCAGTGGGACCGTCATTCTGCCTGATAAAGTTCGCAAGACTGTGCAAGTATGAGCCAGTCGTGGAGATAGATGAGCATGCGCACGCCATGTTCCCTCCATGGCTTTGGTGAAGACATGTGGCGATAGGGATAGCCCGAAGGGTAGACCTTGTACTGATATGCCTGACCCTCGAAGGCGAACCGCAGGAATGGCCTGTGTCGCGGGAGGATCGAGACATGAAAGTATGCGTCCTTCAGGTCGATCGCTGCAAAACTAGGGGACGGATGTATTCGAAGATGCGTTTCTGTGTCAACATCTTGAACGCCAGCTTGTGAAGTGCACGGTTCAAGACTCGTTGATCGAAAATTGGTCGTAACCCACCACCTTTTTTGGGCACAATGAAGTAGGGGCTGTAAAACCCGGACCTCATATCGGCTGATTGGGCTGGCTCTATTGCGTCATTATACATTACCATCACTCTGTTCTTCTATTTAATAATGTTCAGTGCTTTACTACATTCTGTATTGTTAAAAGCGCTATATAAATAAAAGTGACTTGACTTGACTTATTAGAATGTACAATAGAAAAAACATTTAGACAGAATTGCTGTAAAGGCTCTATTAGCTAATCACGTTTCTGCAAGTGAAAAAAAAGGCCACATTTTCGCTTAATGCAAATGGTAGAATCAGGAATGTTATGTTTCCTCCCACATGTATACTTTCTGCTTCTGGCACTGGTTGTTAGCTGAGGTCATCTAAAAACAAGATGTGGCACTTGAGCTGTAAGATGCAATCTGGCATTTCTGCAGGACCAAACCAGAATGCAAGGTTGCATCACACTTTGTCCGAAAGCCTAGGCGTCAGACTTGCTGCATTGCTGCCTTACGAAGCAATGACCTCGAATGCAGCGTTTTTGCAGAAAAGCACCTTATGATTTCAGACATGCTTCTAAGAAAGCACTATGGTTCAATAATCTACAACAGAATAGAATGAGTTATGGTGATATATTATGTAGTTAAACATTTAATTACTATGATACTGATTTCTCACTAGAAAAATATGTTGCATTTATATATTAAATGGGTATATGATTATAAATATATATCTAAATATATTGCAATACTTGGAAATATTTTAAAATTACATGCTGTATGTGTCTTTCTTTATAAATACATAATAAAGAACGCAATTTTTAATTGTGGTGGTTTTCTCTCAAAAAAATTAAATTACATCATCACCAGCATGCATAAAACTAGAAAATGAAGGTTGCAGCCTTTGTAGTAAGCAGCTTCTCAGTTGGCACATAGTGTCTATATGGTGTGTATATAACATTAGCAAACCCATGTACATTCTAATCAAACCTTAATCCTTTGTAGTCTAAAACATAGTTTTAGTCTGGTTTTTATAAAAATGTCAATCCCCACTGAGCTATAAATACTTATAGTAATACTTATACTTACTTAGAATATACAGATTGTCACCACAGGGTGGCATCAAATGAATATCTGTAATGAATCATGTCACATATAGGATAGTAACAACTACATTGACATTTAAATGTCACATTATTTAGTATAAAGAAAAATTACATTAATTTGTAAGCAAAGCAATAATTTAACAGAACATATACAGTTGTAAAGCAACACAAACATTGTTTTAAAAGTAATAAAACTACACAAGATTTAAATTAATAGAAATAATAAGTCTTCAAAATAAATTAACTTTGTATATCTTGATGTTATGGTCTTATGAAGTCATCATTAAACTTATTATTACTTTACAGTATTTCACATATTTGATATTCTAAGTATATCAACATATCAATAAATAATATTATAATAGTGTACCAATAAAGTTAAGGGAAACAATCTTGGGTAACACTTTCTATGAAGCCCATATTTGTAATAAATTATAAGTGTAACGCCATGGGCGTTCCCTGTGTGTATGTTTTCCCTGTCAATGCTTTCTCTGTTTATTTACATACCTGTTCCCTCATGTCATTGCCTAATCTTTAACTCCGCCCATTGCCATTAGTGTTGATCCTCTGCCAGCTGTGTGTTCCAGGTGTCTTGTGCACTGTAAAAACTTGCTGTAAAAAACGGCCATATTTTAACAGTAAAATGCAGTACGGTAAAATCCTTTAAAAATCAATGCACTTTGTGGAATATTTGTTGTTTTCGAGAAAGTAACCTTCTGCCGTCCTGTGAATTAAAATTGTTCAGAGTCGACACTCAGGGACTGTGTGACACCCTACATGAGTTTACTAATATAGTCCACCTGACAGAGAGAATGAACACTAATGAGTGAATTCAGACAACGATGAACAGCTGCTGTTAATAAACACATTCACTGAAGAGAAGGGTGAGAAATAAAACTACGACTGACTTCAGTCACAGCCTTAGACTAAATAAACTGAAATAAAGCAGCAGCAGCAGATGATTAAACAACTCCGCATACAGATTCACCAGTTTCACACATTGCAGTCTGACTGTATCTCTGTCATATCTACCAACATTTTTTTGAGAATTAATAGACATTAGATGCTTTCTTTTGATCTCACCATTATGGTGATCAGCGTCTGCTTTAGTTGGGCTCTTCACCCTTGACATATAATGTTAGACTTAATTCTGGCTGTTATTGATGTTGTGTATATGAAACACTCTTCATATGAAAGAACAACCAGTGCAGCTTGAAGTAAATGATGATGTTTCATTGTCATCTCAAAATTGCCAGTTTCACTGATCTCGATTAGAAAGTGTACAGTGCTTTTGATGGTGTGTTTTTATTTTTTAATAATATGTTTTGTTATATTTATGATGCTTTAAAGTTCAAAAGAAAAAATCATTATCTAATGCTTTATATTTATATCTACGGCAGGCTTTAGACACACACAAACATCAATAGTTTGAGTTTGAATCGCAACAATGGTGAGTCAAAAGATTTGTGCTGCAATGGATGCTGGGTACCAGCACAGTACAAACCTCACCCATGAGTTGCCACTTTCTACAAGTCAAAATAAGGGACACCCATGCACAAAAAGTCGCTAGGTGTCGCTGGAGATGCCAATTTGCATATTAATTACATCAGTGCGTCATATTATCTTGCTTCTCTGTAGTCACAAAATGTAATTTAATGCACCCAAATTCTAAATATAACTGTTTTCACTGATGTATGTAATGGTTTCTGTTGTCAGAAAAACGTAATGAATATGAAATAGTGACTGAAATGCACCCCATTATTAAACTAGCTCTGCTTTACAAAATGTTAATCTGGATTATACTCCTTATTTATAATCAAGCCGTTGTCTGATGAAACCAAGTACACATAAGATATAGACAATGGCTATGCTGTGATTTTGGCTATATTTGCAGGTAAAATAGAGTTAGAAGCAACATGATATCTATTTTAACCGAAAGCTCAGCTGCTCACTGAACACAACAGACATAGAGAGAGGTGTGCGCGCACTCGTGTGGCACTGCCAGTGACTCGCTGAGGTTTGCTCAAGAAGTCACTAGTCGTTTGTTTGTTTTTTCTCGCTAAAGGGGTCTGAAAAGTGGCTAAATATAGCGACAAAGTCATTAAGTTGGCAACACTGGAAAGGAGGCATCTTCATCAAATGCGTGTGGGGAGGATTTGCATGAGATGCTTCTTTAAAAAAAAAATTCTAAAAATATGGGACAAAACCCGTATTGATTCAAAATGGGACACGCAATTTCATTCTCAAATACGGGACGATTCCGTATTTTAAGGGACGGGTGGCAACCCTAACAGCAATTGTAATTTTAGTGTACTATACTGATATGCTTAAAGTCTGCTAAATTGGAACGACTAATTTTGTACTTACAGGAACCCTGTAGTACTTCCAAACCCGTCTGAAAATCTTTGTTCGTATATATTTTTTGAGGAAAGTTTTTTTTGGGTCACCATTTACTTGATCTTTATCAGAGAATGAGTCCGCTAGCTTGAAACGAGCCTGGACACTGACGTCTAGCCTACACTACTATGGATAAATTTGAAAACTGATTTTTCGTCTAAACACGCTCCGCGTCCACATTATTGTTTTCAAACATTTCCAAAGAGTTGATCATCCACACTGAACGATGGAAAACGCATACGTTCCTGTACTGCGCATGCGTGAAACATAAGACTATTCCATCTGTGTCATTTCCTTCCGATGGAAATGGTGGAGCCTGGCGTGTCTGTGACAGCTGAAGTCCAATCAAATATATTTTATTGTATTAAAGTGGAACTATTGCAAGTATACATCTGTAATACCCAGTAAGGAGGCTGGAAGCAGAAGTTAGTAGTGATCGTTTTTTTACAGTGTATATTGAAAAATGAACAGGAGGAATGAATCGGAGTCTCTTGCAGGATCAGCTGATGTAAGTTATCATCCGTAGAATAGAACAGTAGTCTCTGAAAGGAAGCGTTGGATGGCTTTATATGTTTCTTTTCTCCACAGATCCCTATTCAGCTTGAGGTCTTCTGTGAACATGAGAGCGGGTAGCGAGAGGCAAACTGGTACATTTGAGAGGTGAGTACACACAGGTAGGTTGAAATGGTTTCTCACATCACGATCTTCAGTTGGTAGCTGTGAAGAGGTATTCCTCCAAGAGGTGAGTGAACGTGGTAGCGATCCTTTAATTTCTGTCCAAATGATGTCTTTGTTGTTGTAGGAAGTGGAAAGGGCAGTGAAGCAGCGCTGGATCAGACAAACTTCAGAAACATCAAACAGTTCATGCAGACAGCAAGGCTATGAATTCCATAAACATGAAAGCAGGTAAGTATGGATGGTTTTACCTCGATCACCGCCACCGGATGAATGGAGACTGAGGTCTTTATACAAGCCAATGGAATTGGCTGCAGGTGATCCTAATTAGTAATTGGGTGACCGAGAGCGTGTGTAATTGGCTGCACTGGGATCGGCCTCATCCAGGACAGTGACGAGTCTGCTTACAGACAGGAGGTTAAAGAGCTGGCTGTCTGGTGCAGTCTTAACAACCTGGAGCTCAACACG
>JAUCMU010000821.1:0-10619 GCA_032275025.1 Enteromius treurensis | reverse complement strand
ATCAATTTAGCTGCAGCACAGAAAACAACCCAGCAGTTCTTTGTTCAGTTTATAAAGATTTTCAAATGTTATTTAATTAAAAATATTGTTTTAAAAATCGTTTAAAACAATATTTAATTAGTCGTTTAATGTCATAAATTATTTTTTTTTGTAAATATGCAAAACTTTTACACTGAATTACATTTAAGTGTGTTTTCTGTAAATCAGGAAAAACATTTATATTGTAATATTATATTATTATGGTTGGTTGTATATTTTATTATATTGTATTGTATTATTAAACATATTCTAACATGGATGCTAGAATGCAAAGTGTGACAGATTTATCTGATCTCATACTTATATATTTGCATGTCACATCATGTTGTTTGAATCTAACATTTCCACACAAAGATCTGCATTGTCACTGGTAACGCTAGGGAACATGGGCCACCCTATAATCGGGAAGACGAAACCTCTGTACCACTCAGCTCATATGTCAGAAATTAGAGTGTAGCTAATTGTGTCCAAACAGAAAGTGAACTGAGGTGAATACAGGTCTCACTGACCGACCAGAGAGGGATCCGTACCCCTCCTCAGAGTACTTCAGATAGGACGAATGGGGTGGCCCAAGTAGACAAACATCTCCCCTGTAACATGAGCAAAGACACACACACTGACACAGACAGCAGTAGTTTAACCAGTCGACTTTTCACACATTCTCTCTTCAGCTGCCCAGGCTCCAGTTAGGAAATTAGCCCTGCGACAATATTTTTGTTAGATTAACTCATTGCCTCATTTTCAACGTGTGAAACAGCCATGTGCCTATATCACTTCTATATCACCTCCCATCCCCGTATTGGCGCTGTTCTCCTGAAAATACCAAACATGAGAACGCTGTCCCTCGGTTTGTTGATTCAATTTATCAAATGAACGAGTGAATAAACTCTCTGCAGTAGCCTATTAGGTGCACAGCTGGATAGCTGACCTCTCTGAATTAGTTCACTAGTATACTGAGAGGTAACCACACTGATAAATGTGCTTCATGTGGTAAAATAGAAATTAGTTGGTTTTATTCCAATCAATAGGTCTATTTAATACTGAATAAAATGGAATGCAATAGGTTACAGGCACAGGTTACAGCTCCGGTTATATATAAAAATGAGTTATTTTTATTTTTACAGTGTATTTAAGTCTTATTCTAAAACAGAGCCATCACAAAGTGTGCAAAGAGGGCATCGTGATATTTAATGAAGAAATCTGATGAAAAGAATTGAGCAAGGCCCAGTTTTTTTTTACATTTAATGTTTTTATAAATAAAGATATAGAAATAAAATACAGAAATAAATATAGTAAAGTAAGTATTTATTTTAATACATTTAACTATTTACAATTATTATTGTTGTTGCTGTTTTTATTATTATTATTATTATTATTATTATGAATATTATTATTTTAAAGACATTCCAGTAAAAATAAAGAAATTCAAAATGTCAAAACAGCTGAACACTCCAAACAGGGGTGTCTTAGTTGGGTGAAAAGTAGGACTAAATAACCAGGGCCCCAAGTGGGGGGAGGGCCCCTGAGGAGTGAAATTTTATTTTCCTGTAAATATAATTTTAAGATCACAATAAATGTTGTTAACTAATGTAAATGCTAATATTTTGGGTAAATGCATCACTTGATTGATGTATTAAATGGTGTCGTAGGTAGTTGTGAACATCAAGCTTACGGGGGCCACTGCTAGTGCATAGGGCCCAGAATTTGGTGCTACGCCCTTGACTCCAAATAAATAAATAATAATTATATATACATACACACATATTAAACGCACAAACAGCAATTGTTGACAATTTTGCTCTTAAGGCTCCTAAAGGGATGACTTATACCTGCTAGGACCCATAAAGAAATTACTAAGTTACTGTGCCTTCCAAAAAGAAATCGACGTGACTGTCACGTAAGCATTTTGGATTTAAAAATTAAAGTTTACAGCACTGTTCACAGATTTTTATGAGCTAAACTAAAAATTCCTCTACATATCAGTTTGTTTGCATCCATCTTCTTTTGTCATGCAGATGTTTCATTTTTTAAATCTACTGTGATGCTTCCTTTGCAGAGGCTACATTCTCTTAACTCATCATTGCAGAGTGTTTTGTTGTTGTTGTTGCTGTTTTTGACCGACATGTTCTGTTTTCTGTTACATATAGTTTGTAAGATCATCTATCATCTAACACCTCTATGAGAGAGGAATTTCTGTCTTGTGGTGTGAGGGGTTAATCTTCATTATACAGATTGGAGGTTGCGACCAGTGAAAGGTAGAGAGGTCACGCAAAGCCATCTAAACACTTCTACGCATAATAGCCTTAGGGCTTGTTCTGATGTTGATCCTGAGTGGCTTCTTTTTTTCTTCTTTCTCTTCTTCTTTTTATCAAAAACAGTTTTGAGTTTGAATTTAGCTGATTATTCTGGATTATGTTTTCTGCATCTATTTAACCCTAAAAATAAGCTGGATTGTAATTGATACAAGTTTCTAAGGCCTCTGAATGATCATAATCAAAAATGTTGTACACATAATTATTTATTTATTTGGACATTATTAGCTCTTTTTTTACAGGCGGCTGGTTTTGATGTAGGAAAAGGTCTCTCTAGGGCCAGAGGGCACTGAAAGAAGTGGCCATGACCTCAGTGGCTAACATTCGCTAACACCCTTAGCCTAACCTGAGATACCATCACTAATTCAAGAGCCCTGT
Source organism: Enteromius treurensis (assembly GCA_032275025.1). Classification (NCBI taxonomy): domain Eukaryota; kingdom Metazoa; phylum Chordata; class Actinopteri; order Cypriniformes; family Cyprinidae; genus Enteromius; species Enteromius treurensis. The sequence goes on along the minus strand of JAUCMU010000821.1, from coordinate 7,890 downwards.
TTTGATCCAATCATTGTTTCCCACAGAATTTAAGTGCTAGTTTTAGACATCTGAGTTAAATCTGTGCTGTTTACAGAATAGTGTCACTACGTGCAATACTGCTTTGTGTATGTTCTTTGTTACATTTTGTACACGTAAAAAATGGGTAAAAACAACTTTTGTGTTTTTATAAATTTGCTAGACATTGTCACAAAGAACCAGCATGTAGCACACTGAATTAAACATGAGATTTTTAAGGAGAAGAACTGAAATAGCATTGATATACATTAAACAACTACATTGTAAAAGTAATTTGATGTGATACCACAATGATACATTTTTCATTGAAATGGAAAATCAACACATCGTTACCTAAACTTATCTAGATGTAAATCGAATGCAATAAACTTTAATCTACTTTGTCATATTGCATCACAGTTTTCCTTTTTTGATGACTCCGTTTTATCCATGCAAAACAAAAGTGTACAAAATTAAACAGTATTACAAAACCTATTAAAATCAAGAGACATGTCTCATGTAATCTAACTCAGACCTGTCATTAAAGCATATATCATCAAATCTCAGACCCTTGACAATTGCACTGTATTCATTGAAAACCATCGCTATTGTTCCCCTTTGGTTTCGATTATTTAACATAGCAGGAGTTGTAATTAAACTAGTCGTGGACAGTCTTATTATGAAGCTGAAGAATAACGCTATCCCACCTGGACAAACACTCCAATGGAGAAACTTCAGCTGGTCACGTACAAGTTTAATTATGTGTTGTAGGAACAACATAAAAGTCATTATTTACATGTCACTTTACTGAAGCAAAAGATAATTAATGTCAGTGAACTGTGAAATACAGTGTAATCTGATAGCTGTCTGTCCATTTCTGCTGCACGACCTGCATGACATGAATAGTACAGTAGAGTGAATTTGTCAATGAGTCGCTCTCACATATAACAGTGGATGACAATAACAGCGGTCTGTGGAAAGCAGTGTGGAGTATCAGTTTACATGAGAGCTTCACAAATAAATTCAAAAGCGCTTTCAGTCTAGGGATTTTTTCTCTCTATATACACTACCACTCCAAATTTTCGGTCAAGGTTTGTTTTTTTTAATTACATTTTTAGCAAGGATGCATTACATTTAATTATATTTATATATGTTATATGCATTTATGATAAGAATTATTATAACTACTGTACGTATTTCTTAAGCGGCTAATCAGAATATTAGAATGATTTCTGAAGGAAATTAATTGATACTGAAGGACTAGAGAAATAATGCATCACAGGAATATCTAATTTTTTAATATAAACTCAAAAAATAACTTAAAAAGTGACTTAGATGTTTGAGTTTTTCACTAACCATTCATAAACGCTCACATTATTATAGTCCAGTTTGTGAATACAATGGTATCATACTTTATGTAAATTTAGCCATTACTATGTTTTTAAGATACTGAAGAGAAAACCTCCCCCACAAATATCAGGGCATTTCTAAACTTAACAAGGGCCCCAAAACCCCCTCAGTCCCCAGATGTTTAAAATTTCACAATTTAATTTTAAAATATATTACAATAGAAAACAGTTATTTAAAATTCTGTCAGTACTGAATTATGCAACATTCTCAATAATACCATTTTACTCTGTGTGCAAATCAAACGAATGCAGTACTAATGTAATAATCTTGGTGATAGTATGATTTTGTGCAATTTAATTTATTTTATATGTATTTTATATGCACGCTCTCAGAAATAAAGAGACAGAAGCTGTCACTGGGGCGGTACCTTTTCAAACGGTACAAGTTTGTACTAAAAGGGTCTATTTTGTCACCTTAAAGGTTCATATTAGTACTTAAAGTGTACATATTACAACCTCTTAGGTGTAAAAGTGTACTTTTGAAAAGGTACCACCCCAGTGACCACTTTTGTACCTTTATTTCTGAGAGTGTATTATATTATTAATTATACTATTAAAAAATGACAAATATTAATACTATACAAATTTTATTCCATGATAAATGTCTGCTATTTAATACTACTGTACTGTATTTTATTATTGTATTATTTTATTATGAAATAATAATAAGTGTCAGTAAAATAAAAACAAAACAATTGCAAATTATTTATAAACTGCTTAAGACTGAATTGAAAAGAACATCGAATAAGACTGCTCGATGAGATTTTGAATGTTAGGTTGGCCACTAATATAGTTTGACTCTTGATGTGAAAGTTTGCGAACCACTGAGACACTGTACTTTTTCCCCTGATGGACAGGCAGCCTGCATTCACGGTATTCTTGCACAATCAAATTTACGTGAAATTCAATAGCAAACTGCTTGTTCAGGTTTCTCTAACAGCTTAAGGTGAAGAAGAGAGAGGTTTACTCTTGAGGGTGCAATACTGCACTAAGCCAATCAGCACTATAGTATTTTACCACAGATTCTCTTCACAGTAAACCCAAGCAGATGACTTAAAAAACAGTCAATCTACAGTAAATATTCATGTCAGCAGCCAGTGAATGAGCTGGAGAGCTTGTAAGTTTTCTGCCATTGGTATAAACTCTGTCATGTTGCCTCTATTTACTATGGAGTTCTAATACCACCAATAACCGCCCTATTTTGTGAACACTCAGAAAGCCATTGCTGTCTTGTAAGGCTTAAATAGGCTCTCCAAATGTCATCCTGGTTGGAGCTGTTATTGATGATTCAACCCAGTCAGGGTGAAAAAAACTTGCTCTTAGTATGTATTTTGTCTTGTTTAGACTCTCACTTATTTGCTTTTTTTGTTGCATACACAGTGCACTACAGTAGTTTTAGAGTGCTGTTTTTCTTGGTAGGAATTTATGTGCGAAAGGGAGGGATTTTATGGTTAAAAAATCCTGGATAAGTATTGGATTGCAGCTTTTATTGTATTACTTTTAAAGTAATACAAGTAATACACCCCAAATGTTCCTAATGGATTTTTCTGCCAAAACAGATTGCGAGGACATGGACGGCACACCTGGAGCAAATACAGCCCCTTTTCTTGAAGGTTGGATTGAGTCTTCCACTTTTACCGCATCAGTAGTCACGTGACCAAGCACTGGGAGCGGTATTCCCAGCGAGAGGACCTCTGGGTAATGTTCAGACCAGACAGTGAACAGGATTAACTCTACACAATCAATGCAAAACAATGAATCTGCCAAAATCCAATCTGCTGACTTCTCAATTATTTAAGCAACCCTGCCTCCCCTATGGAGCTATGCTTAGCCTGCACCTCCTCGGTCAGGCTATTAAATGCTTCTTTAACTGAGCTAACTAAATGACAAGCGGGCTGGCTTGGGGACTGGTGTGGCAGGTTGACCCCGAATGATTGACCTGATAATAACTTGTTTTCACAGGGTGGAAAACAGAGGGCTCTAACATGTCACCGCTTGACCCGGGCTGACCCCCGGTGAGATATTATAGGGTCAGCGTCTGTGTCAGGTCATCAGTGCAATTATGTTGCTTTGATGTTGGTGTGACTGTGATACAAGGGAGTGAACGTGCTGAGTAAAAGGACTATTTCCTTTTGCGTGAACTATTTTGTCATATGAAAATTTACAATACTGTTCAAAAGCTTGGGGGCGGTAAGATTTTTAGTTTATGCCACTTTTTGCAGTAAAACATTTACAGTAAAAACAGTATCTTTGGGAATGATTCATATTTACAGTATGCTGCATTTTATTTTTCTAGGAACTGCTATTTGTGCAGTATACAGTCAATGTACATGTATACTTATACTTGCATCACCAGAAGGTTTCTTAAACTGCAGTAATTCTGAAACTTGGTTTATAGATCTTGCTGTTGTCGTGATATCAGAACTTTTACCTGAATTTGAGATTCCTGACCCTTTCTGACTCTGACTTTTTATGATGAATGGATAAACATGCTCTCTAATTTTGTATTGGCATATGTACTTTACATTTTCTATGTTACTCATATAAACCAAAAACCAACAGGCAAAAGCTTTGCGAATATAGATTTCCAGTCTGGACTGTAAAATGCCACAGTTAATAATTAACCATCAGGACATTTGTAAGAGGAGGCTTTTTACACAAAGGGTCAGACTGGTAAGGTTAATTGTTGGATTGTCCTTTCGTGCACAGTAATAAAGATGGATTTTAAAATAAACTGCTCTGAGCTAATAAAAGAGCTCTCAGTCCCCTTTCTGGCATATTGTTTGATCAAACAATTCTTTTTAAAACTGATTGGAACATTAAACATAATGCTTTCAATTATGGATTTAAACAAATGTACACATTTCAATGTATTCAACAAGATGTCCCAATGTCCCACTGTACTCAGTCTATAACAGCTTTAACTTCAGAATAATTTGTGCGTTGTTTCAGTTATCATTAAGATTTTATTTGCATATGAAAAATATGCTAATGTAAGTTATACAGTGCAGTGTCTCAGACTGATTCAAACAGATAATGAATCTTTTTTCAGCGAATGATTTAAGGAATGGGGACTGAATCAGACCCCACTGATTATGCAGTTTTTGAGTCGCTAAAAAGAACCGGCTTGTTTGTGAATAAGATTATTATGGTTGCTTTGTGTGTTTGCATGCAGTGACAAGTCAATAGAAACGTGTTTCTTGACATTATTTTGTGGATAATCAACAGTCTCAGTACCAATTTGTACGAATTCGTACAAGGCGGTAAAAATGTGCTAATTCGTAAACCTAATTTTGTAAGATTTGTCTAAACCCCAGTGATGGGTAGGTTTAGGGGCTGGGTTAGGTGCAGGTCATTCGTACAAATTCATACGAATTGGCAACTTGTAAAATACGTACGATTTAGCAAAAAATCGTATGAATTTGTATGAACTAGTGACTTTGCAAAATATGTAAATTGCTGTGAGATTGAGTTGGGATAATCCGTAATACCAGCCCAGCTCAAGAGTTCACACTTCCTTATGATAATAAGTAAAGCGTGAAATAAAATGAATTGATTGAGTAATGCGGTGCCAGCAGTGGCTAATCATGTGTGCACGCTCCTCCCGAAATCAACATCACTTGTACTTGTCAACACTCATTTGATTTTGGTGAGGAATAATTTGCAGGACATATTGATTTGTTGGCCAAGAAATATTTCTTTGTATTATTATAAATATTGAAAATTGTGCTGCTTAACATTTTTGTACAAGCATGATGCATTTTTCTCAAGATTTAGCATTTAAAATGTTCAAAAGAGCTGCATTTATTTGAAATAGAATTATTTTACAGTAGCAATTTACTGTTAATTTTGATTGAAACTATTTCTATTGAAAATATAATGCAAAAAGTTATGTGTGCACATATCACTATGATTTTCGAAAAAATTTAAATAAATAAAAAATATTCGCAAATGCATAGTCTATCTAGTCAATAGTGAAATCTATTGACTGTGGTATATTGTGCCTTAGTCAGCAGAACAGTTGAGCGAGGTGATGACCACCAGCAGCTTTCCTCCATTCATCCACACACACATATCCCACCCCACCCATTCAAATTGTAACCACCCTGAGTGATCCGGAACACAGAGGTTCAGTGTTCGTCGTATGGCGGCTGAGGAGAGCGTGGCTGCCATCACCCACGGCCAGGCTTTGCCCTCAACCCCAGGCCTTGTGTAAGCAAGTCAGCTGCCTCATGTGTTGACATGATAAGCAGAGCCCTCATCCGGCCATGGCGCTAAGAGTGCGTGTCAGCCCGTGTTTGCGTTGACGTACGTGTGTGAGTGTATGCGCCGACTTGTGTACTTGCACGTGTGTGGACGGTATTTATTTCAAAGCTTCAGTGTGGCGCATGGGTCGTTAAAGTTACCAGGTCGCGACGGACGTGCGTGGATTTCCCTTTCCCTCCTCCTTCTCCTCATATGTCATCAAAGTCAGTGTGCCCTCCTCCCCCCGCCACCGTGCACTTCCTCTGCTGAAAAGGGAGGGTTGACGTGCTTACGTTGATCGCCAGCCACCCAGAGCTGCCATACATTAAGATGAATGGCACTTATGTTAAATTGCCCCTCGATGCCTGTATTTTACATTTGGGTTAATGTTAGTTTGATGATTCAAGCTTCACTTAACTTTATTTTACGAATGCATGGGCTCTTAATGGATTTCCTGAGCTTCATGCTTGGATTTGTTAATGAGCAGAGGAGCCAGAAAACGCCTTATATTAAATTCATAGAAGCAGCGAATGAAATCGACAGTCGCTTCCTTAGCCTGCTTTATAGTCATGACCTCTTCATTTTCACTCAACTTAGATTTAGTGTAACATAAGCCTTCATCTAAGTTGTAAATCAATCATGTGCGGAATGGCTTTTCCACAGCTTCCAACCATCAGCACAAAAGGCAACCGAAACCGACACAAGAGAGCTGTGTGTTCAAAATCATTACAACACATTGTTATTGCCCTAAATCCAAACTCTGATCCACTTGGCAGCTGCTGTCAATCCTGAACGGAACTGATACGCCTGGATCGGCCCGATATGTTTCACATAGCAGAAAATAATACTTTGACAAAGGCCTACAGGAGCAGGTTGAGGAAAGCGGGCGAAAATGGCAAGCCCTGACAGAGAGTTGAGTTGTGAACCATGCTGGAATGAGAACTCGCTCGCCTGGAGCCAAAGACAGCTGCCCACAAACTGATTGCCCGGTGGCTGGGCGCTTAAAAGGAACTGCAGGTCGGTTCTTGTCTTCTGATGCCTCTGGGAACACTGAGTTCTCTCTCTTGTGGAGTTTTCTAGAGCATTTGGAGGACTTGTCTTTCTGGTAGGGCATGGCAACGGATGTGATAGTGTTGCAAAAACTGGCATTTTGTTGAAATTGGCAGAAAATTTTACGCTATTAAATGTATTCATAGTTGAAAGTGTAACCTGCAGGCATTTATATTTTGTTTCTCACAAAGTTAATCAACACTAAAACAATATATAAAGTTTAGCTAGAAACTTAATTTGACCAGGGTTGCCAGATCTAAGTTATAAATCTAGCCCAAACATATGCCACTAACCTAAACTAAACATTTTACATGCATTACATACAATTTTAACTTTAAAATCATGGTATAGGCTAATAGAACATTAGTAAAAAAATTGTTCATGCAACTGTGTTGGAAAAGTTTTTTTTTTTTTACATTGTCCAATCACATTGTCCAATCACAGGCGGGTCTTCTGTTGTGGTGACGAAAGTTTACCGTTGCTTGGAAAGTCTGGAGACTGCAGTGATGGAGGAGAACTTATGGCAACTGCCGCGGATGTAAGGAGTTAAAGTTCTGGCTAATATGACAATTTACGTAACAGCAAACCAGTCTCTGATTATCTCTGAAAACAGAACCTGAAAATGCATTCTGTTTGATTGGGGCCTAATCATATCATCTAGCAAAGTTATGCCATTGATACAATATAAAATGGGTGAAGTATTTCAAAACAAGCATTTCACTGAATTTAATGTATACAGTATGTCAAACCTTTAACCTGCAGGGGAAAAAACAACCTGCGGCAGCAGTTTAGAAGTAGCCTTATTCTGCAGGAAAACCGCAGACTTGGCAACCCTAATGGCGCTTTTCCACTGCGTGGTAAGACTTGGCTCGGCACGGCTCGTTACGGCATGGCTCAGTTCGGCTCGGTTTGCGTTGCCACTGCAGTTTAGTACCACTTTAGAGTGGGCAGGATTATTCACGTGTCGTTAAAGTTGCGCCGTGACATCTTCGTAAACGCGCCACAAACATACAAACAACAATGGAGTATTTTTCATTCCGCGTCGCCCCATCAAGCTCTCGCTGGATCCGCTCCTCGGTATCAACGAGAGGAACATCTGAACTTAATACAAATTTGGTTGATACAAAAAGGCGCGTTTCTTCAAACAAAACAGTTGCGTCCGATCCTTCGCTGGCTGTGCTGATTTAAA
>JAUCMU010000820.1:0-10626 GCA_032275025.1 Enteromius treurensis | reverse complement strand
GCTTCAGTTAGGGGGAAAAAGGAGTTTTCCCCATGCGTCTTAGCAGACGCAGTACGAGTGAAATGTCGAAAGGGAACTGTTTCGTATCCTCTAGTATACACTACACAAACCTGTTTCCCTCTTAGGCTTCCGTTTTATGTGTATTAATTTATTACATTTATAAATTAAGGGACTCATAATTGTTGAGAGTACTAAAAGCATACCAAACGTGCAGTCCATAGATTTTAGGTTGTAAATAACCTGGTATGCACCTTTAATTTGATTAAATCTTTATTTTAATGTGTCCTGCAGAGGGCGACATAGCACCTTTAATTTGATTATGAGGCAGTGCATTAAGAGCTGTGGGATTCTTGTCACAGAACTGGGTCAAGTTTGTCATGAACGCTTTTCATAACGCTTGCTTTATATGAAATTAAGCAGGCAACCAGACTTTCAATCGAATTGAGCCCTTTATTGACATTTCAAAAAAATATTTCACACACACAATCATCTCTGAATCTAATATAATACAGCTCCCCAAACGCTCATCAAGTCACTCATTACATGGCTGGACGTTTTCTGTGGATGTGAGATTTGATTATCTTGTGATGCTGTCACTTCTCCATTTACTGTAGTTAAGCCACCCGTTTACTCTTAGTTCTTAGCGATATTCTCCCTCCTAATGGGTCTCTCTGGGTGATCTGTTACTTTTTTTCTCTCTCTGCCAATTACTTTTTTCTCCACAGTTTCATATTTTAGTAGTTTACCTATCTATCTATCTGTCTATCTATCTGTCTGTCTGTCTGTCTGTCTATCTATCTATCTATCTATCTATCTATATCTGTCTGTTTGTCTATGGATACGGAAAGTATTCAGACCCCCTTAAATTTTTCACTCTTTGTTATGTTACAGCCATTTGCTAAAACCAGTTCAGTTCATTTTTCCCTTATTAATGTACACACAGCACCCCAACTGCCTGAAGAGACAGAATTTTGGAAAGGCACAGATCTGGTCAAGGTTAAAAAAACATGCTGCTGCACTTAAGGTTCCTAAGAGCCCAGCGGCCTCCATAATCCTTAAATGGAAGACGTTTGGGACCAGAACCCTTCCTAAAGCTGGCCGTCCGACCAAACTGAGTTATCAGGGTAGAGGTGCCTTGGTGAGAGAAGTAAAGAAGAACCCAAAGATCACTGTGGCTGAACTCCAGAGATGCAGTTGGGGGATGGGAGAAAGTTGTAGAAAGTCTGCCTCCACCAGTTGGGGCTTTATAGCAAAGTGGCCCGATGGAGGCCTCCTCTCACATGAAAGCCTGCATGGAGTTTGCTAAACACCTGAAGGACTCCAAGATGGTGAGAGATAAGGTTCTCTGGACTGATGAGACCTTGTTGGCCTTAACTCTAAGGTATGTATGGAGAAAACCAGCCACTGTTCATAACCTGTCCAATACAGTCCCAACAGTGAAGCATGGTGGTGGCAGCATCATGCTGTGGTGTTTTTCTCAGCTGCAGGGACAGGATGACTGGTTACAAATGAGGAAAGATTAATGCGGCCTAGTACAGGGATATCCTGGACCAAGAACCTTCTCCAAAGTGCTCAGGACCTCAGACTGTGCCGAGGGTTTACCTTCCAACAAAACAATGACCCTAAACACACAGCTACAATAACGAAAGAGTGGCTTCAAAACAACCCCAGTGACTGTTCTTGAATGGCCCAGCCAGAGCCCCTGTCTTAAACACAATTGAGCATCTCTGGAGAGACCTAAAAATGGCTGTTCATCAAGGTTTACCATCCAACCTGACAGAACTAGAGAGGATCTGCAAGGAGGCATGGCAGAGGATCTCCAAATCCAGGTGTAAAAAAAAATGTTCGTGTGTGTTGAATCTTTCCCAAAAAGACTCATGGCTGTACTCGATCAAAAGGGTGCTTTTACTAAATACTAAGCAAAGGGTATGAATACTTAGGACTATGTGATATTTCAGTGTTTCTTTTTTAATAAATCAGCAAAAATGTCAACAATTCTGTGTTTTTCTGTCAATATGGGGTGATGTGTGTACATTAATGAGGAAAAAAATTATTTTAGCAAGTAGCTGCAATATAACAAAGAGTGAAAAATTTAAGGGGGTCTGAATACTTTCCGCAGCCACTGTATCTTAATCTGTGTCTGTCTATCATGCATTCATAACATTTATGATAAACACACTTCCAACGTTAAAATTGTACAGTATCATAACTTCAGTTTTGTAATAATTTTAAAATCTTTTCTTCATAATGCATTGCATGTGAACTTTGTGTTTCCACACATTTACATTAGTTTAAATAATATTGCCCACATTAAGCCCACAGGCTGCCGAGGGGTGGCTTGCACTCTCTTTCATTTGTCTTAACCACCCCCATAATGTTTGTTTCAGATTTCTCCCTCCCAAGCACCTGAACCACTGCCTGTATGTCACCAACACGCCCTTGCACACCAGAGGTTAATGTGCAGCAGCTAGCGTTCCTGCGTTCAGATTGCTTTTAGTTATTTATTGTGTTAGTGGATTTATCTGATATAAATGGTAAACATTGCACAATCCTGGTATATTGTTGAGCTTATGCACTTTTTGTTGTTATTTGTAATTCATTTTACAGTGAATGGTAACAGTAAATTGAGCTTTTAATGAGATATTCTGTGCCAAAAAACTTTATTAACTGTGGTATTAGTGTATATTGCCAGACAATCATTCTTAAATGCTCTGCTTGATTAGTCCAGGACTATTTGGAATGTTGTGACCTAAAAAAGAACGTGTGTGTATGAATTTTCCATGTGCTGTAGAATCTTAGTCTCAGTTTGAAGATTGTATAATAAAGTTCTAGGAGAAATTTGAATGGAAGGCCAAGTAAAGCCAGAAAAGGTTTATTTTGGTGACCTCTATAACATCTGATACCATCTTTCTGTCAGCAATTTTGAGGTCATTATCTTTCATCACAACATTTAGCAGGACAACAACTTGACATGATCAGTTGATAATCACAATTACAACAAAACACACTGAATATTTGATGTTTTATCAATGTTTTTAACCAAAACATGTTTACTCTTGCAAAGTGAAAGGACAGCCTTGTTGATAAGCGAGCCGAGAACCAATCAAACCTGTCTGTGTATTCAGATTTCTTTTCACTCTCTTAACAGACATGTTGTGTATTATGTCTTTAAACATTTGTGAGAACAATTGTGGGAAGTTTCTTTGGTGGAGACTATCTTTAGCTAAAGAGTGTGTATTGTGTGTTCCCTCTGCTTGGCTGGGGAAAAGCCTGCTTTATGGTGCACTGTATTGTTGCTTGGAGCAGGCATAACGTCATTGCACCTGAATGGTGGTCATCAATAGGCAGTTGCCATGGAAACCAAGCTCCGTCACCGCAGCCATTACAAGCAAAAGTGCATGGTGTAATGATTCAGCAAAAACAAAGCTTCAGCCATTACATGTATATTTGTTACTGAATAAAGTATTATGGCTCCAACATTCTTCCTGATTCTCTCTTTTTTTCTGGACTATGCTTGTTATTTCTTGTTGTTTGGTCACATAAATACTCTCAGTTGGATATCTTGTAAAATGTCACCATCTATGATTAATAAGGACTCATATGTCCTTATTATGTCCTCACACACACTAAACACATTTCTTAAGAAAACTACTGATAAAACAGAATTAGTTGTGATATTCCATCATTGGTGACTGGAGAGTATAAGGCCTTAACAAGGATGAGTTATGACAAGATATATCCAGAAAAAAACTGTGATAATTACAACCAACAATCAAACTCATTGTAATCATATGTAGTCATCTCTATTAGGTTTCAGGGAACTACTTTATAGGGCCTTAAATTATCACATAATTATTCTGATGTCTTGTGACTTATAATTTTCGGACTGATTTGAAGATAACTGATTTATTTTTAATATGTAAAGTAGCATAAAGATGTCAAATAAATAAGCTGGCAAATAATCTAAATTATAGTTTACATTTAGCTAAAGCGATTATGGCCTTAAAGTAAACATACCACTTCAGCAATCATTCTGGTTAATGTTAAAAGAGCATGTTACACTAAAAGTTTGAGGACAACTGGTTATCTTAATAACCTTTTCAAATATATGTCAAAAAAAGTTTCAGAAAGCAGTAATTTCAAATAATTAAAAAAAAAAAAAAAAATTCAGTTGTATATATGTCGTGTATATGCACTGTTTGATTTCATAGCATGCTCACCTTACCTGACACTTTGAGAGTTGTGAGTGTCATAAGATATCTTGAAGTACTTTGGGTGTGAGACTGTCAGGGAGTCTTTAACAGTACATGTTGATCTATTGTGGTGTATTAAAAGTATATTTGAATCACTGGTATCCTTAAATAAGAGTATTAAAATTAGTGATAATCATCATCAGATTTATAAGTTGTCTAAGGTATGTTTTTACCTGAAACTACAATGACCATAATTTAACTCATTATTTTTTCTTCTTTCTTTTTCTTTCTTTCTTTTAGATCATCTTCTGGAAAGGTTAGTCCAGAAAGTGTCCGCTCCATAGGACCTCCTTCAGAATCCTCAGAGGAGGGTTTACGAGCTAAGAAGTTTCCTCAAAGTCCTGCCAAGGAGAAGGAGCTGTCTTTATACAAGAAGACCAAGAGAGCAATAATCAGCAAGAAATATAGTGTCTCTAAACACGAGGCAGAGGCTACCACGCCAATCGAATTGATCAGTCGTGGCCCAGATGGGCGCTTTGTCATGGAATCTACGGATGCAGAAACTCCAGTTAAGGCAAGGCGCATCGAAGGCTTCCCCTTCGTGGAGGAGTCTGACCTGTACCCTGAATTTCGACAGTCAGATGAGGAGAATGATGATCCGGGGCCCATGCCACCCATGATGGCTACCCTCAGACCACATCAGATCTCGCCCATTTCTTCTAGCCAGGAGTCTTACTTGCAGCCCCCAGCCTACAGTCCCCGTTTCCAGAGGCCCATGGAAGGCATGACTATCATGGAAACCAGTCGACTCCAGGCTACAGGACAGATTCGTGGTGCTCCTCACTTCCGAGCCTTTTCCCATGGCCAGTTCTACAGCTACTTGGGAAGTCCAGGGGAACCCGAGCCTCCGCCTCCCTTCTACATGCCAGATTCCAGCCCTCTCAGCTCAGTAATGTCTTCTCCTCCATACCACCTAGAGGGACCTTTCGGTCATCCCACCATCCCAGAGGAAATCGGTGAGGGAGAGATTCAGCATTATGCAGTCTCTGGCTACACCCTTCCCTTGGCGCACCCCTCCACCTCGCGTTCTCCAGACATCTGGCAGCGACCCGATTTTACCTTTGCCACAATCGAGGGTCCTCACTTTATTTTTCCACCCCCACACCCTATGCATCTTCGTCCAGAACCGCCCCTTCCTCCCCCTCTCGTTCTTCCTCCTAGTGCCCTCCAGCCCTCCAACCTTCAAGTATCTCCGTACCCTGGTATCCTGCAGCTGGAGGCCCCAAAGAGCCGCCCAGGCAGGTCTCCCAGCAAGGTCAAGCCTCAGGGCCTTCCAGCCAAGCGTTTACCTATGCAAGAGGCACAGAGTCTAGGGCAGCTAAGACACACAAGCCACGGTATGGGTGTACCGGTATTGCCTTACCCTGACCCGGTGTCTCACATGGTTGGCCCAAGCTCGTTCGGAAGCCTGGATACGCGATGGTACGAGCTTACTCCCAGGCTTAGCCCAAGGCAGCCCCGTAGGATGGAACCCAGCATGGTAGTTCTCCAGCCATCCCGCCTCTCACCTCTAACTCAGAGCCCTATTAGCTCCCACGAAGGTTCACCTGAGATTGTAGTGCGCCCCAGGCCCCGTCCCAGTGTCATGCAACCCCAGATCCCTCCTGAGATGTCTGAGATCACCCTTCAACCTCCTTCTTCGGCTAGTTTCTCTAGAAGGTCCTCCCCTTCCTCCTCTCCTGCTCTAGGCCAAGGCAGCCGAAGAGCAAGTCCCAGCTACCGATCCCACATGGCATTTGCCACCTCAGCAGCAAGCTATCCGTCACAGTCCCCTTCACCTCCTGTAGAAAGCAGCAACATTTTTGGGCAGATGCCAACTCAGAGGAGGACTGAGGAGGAGATCCTTCCGTCAGAACCCTCTCCACCCCAGTTATCAGCTTCAGGGTAGGTGCACTAGGCCTGTAGAGTGTGGATTGATCAACCATGTACCATCTGGCCTAAGTGTCACATCTAGGACCTTTCAGGGGTCTTCTCAATATAGAAATAACCACACTTTTGGTTTAAGTCTAAAGCTACAGTTTGCTCACATGGGAAAAATTATCTTTGTTGCTTGCCTTAAGCTGGTTTTAGTGATGTTAGAACTCATGCTTTCATAGATACACTGCCCCAGATGCCTTGCATTATTCAAAACCATTCAAAGTCATTTTATACATAGACAAGTTGTGCTATAGTTTTCAATGCCACTGATTCTGCTTTTCATGTCAGACATCCAATTTCATTCATAAGGTCTGTGAAGCACTTTAAAGCACTTGTCTTAGATCAAAAGTGAGCGACTATTACCAAATGTGGGTTGTGGGGTAACAGATTCCAAGTCAAGATGAATTATTTGCTTCACAGACATGGTGACAGACCTTTTAGGGCTACGTGTCTGGAGAAGTTCCATTTTAAGTTGCTTTAAAATGCAATAACGAAGCCCCTAAAACGCCTGGAATAATAGGAACACCACCACAGGATCTCAGCCTTTCCATCCACTGTCATGCTTTACCCTGCCTTTCACCCAACAGGAGGAACCCCACATGTGCAATAAAATTGACCAATCCCACTCCAAATGAAGCCCACTGTTTTGACTAACTCCAGGCTTTTTAGGATGACTCCTAAGTGGAGGCTGAGGTTGGTGTGTCCGGCACAACAGGGACAGGGCTTTTCTCCTGTTCCAAAGTAACCTGACCGCATGATTGCCTTTTCCACACTCCCCCCTCTCTCCTGCCTCCTGTCACCCAGGTCACCCCAGCTCCAGGGGGAGGCTTGTTGGGCGAATCGTGTTGCAGGGACTGTCTGCTCTCATCTGTTGCAATGTCGCCATCATCTTAAATAGGGCATTTGGTCATTCTTGATGACTCCTCGAGTCTTACCTGCTTTGTTTTTGATTGATCTCAGCTATCTGGGCAGCGTTGTTGTGACCAGGTCCTCTACACCGCAATAGGTAAGGGTTGGATCCATGTCTGAAAGGGGGGGGGGCAGCAGGTGGGGCTTTTATTCACATCGTCCTTTAAAGGGGAATACAAGTCTTTGGGTCTTGCTTTCCTTTCGTTTATTACCAAGTTTACCAATTTATCTTTTTTTATAAAAAAATTATTTTCAGATAGCCTCATTTTTTTTGTTCTGCAGTCTTGAATTCTATATGCATTCTGGTTTTAGTATGCATATGCACATTTCCCAGTTATAGATTAGGAAACCCAGCACATTTCATTTAATCAACACAACCTCATGCTTGAGACACAATAAAAATAAAATATGCCAACAACCGAGTTTTAATATAGATTTTTTGAGAATTCGCCATTTAGAAAGTCCTTACGGTTGGATTTATGGTAATCTTCTCGATAAATTTGCTGTTTATAAAATAAATGTGCTTTTAAATGAAGGTTTATATAAAATTACAAACAAAAACACTAATTGCAGTGGCTGGGAATTTGAACTCAACCTGGATCAAGGTGACCATTTGTTAGGGATTGTCTCAAGCAGGAGTTGCATGTTATACTTCATTTTAGGTAGGTGCTTTTTATTACTTGAAACCAATTCAAGTGATTTAAAAACCATGAGCCTTGTACGGACACCTTGTATGATAAAATACTGCATTTTGTTTATCTAGTGCATAAAACTGCACTTGTTTGGACTGCAGAACACATTTCACAATCATGCGAAGCAAGTTTTCTTCCAAAACAGTTCCGGCACTTCCTTTACAATGGGGAAAGCACTATTAGCACCAGAAAATGCTTCTTTTTAAGTTGTTGCTTTCACTCAATGAAGTGCTTTTCCAGAGTATTCCCCTTTAAAGTTCTGTTCCATGTGCAAATTGCCATGCATGCCATTGCTAAATATTGCTCTTCAGTTGAAAAGCCAACAAATATCTAATTAAATTCTTGTTACATTTGTTGTCCAAGTGCTTTGTTTTATTTTTCATTATGTGACTGTTCCCAAGTAGCCATTTTCCCCTCCCGCCATCTCTCCCCCTGTCAGCATGGTGAAGCCCATTGTAGACAGTATTCATGTCTATGAGCACATTTCTGACAATGCTTTGTCGCTGAGCTGTGATTTTCCCCCTCTACTAATGGCCTTTAATTTCTCTCAACAGAAGGACGGCCCCTCTATAACGCTATTTCTGTTATTTTATTGTGCCTCATGAGAGTTGTGTGTGTGTGAGTGTGTGGGGCAGAGTATGCGGGCTGCCGGTTTAAGTGCCTCCATACTGTATTTGGATGGGAAGACTGTACATACAAACTTAAATGTCTGAAAATTAATTGATAAAGTATTACATATATAGAAATGTTTACATAAGTAGCATTTTACTACAAAGTACTTTACCCTTACAGATTTATTCTAATATGTATTTAAGTGTGCTCATCCATTGTAATTATCCAATCTATGTCATGATTCAATTTCTCTTTAAACAGATAATGTTGCCATATTGAGGTATTGTATACATTTTAAAAACTAAATTCTTATTTTTCTGTTTAAATGTTGATTGGATCTCTAACAATTTAAAAACCTGCCGTTATAAATGTAGTTCTGGGCAGAAAACTCCAGAAAAACCTTAAAGTATACCTCTCTTTCCAATCAAATAAATGTTTTGCATCATACTTATCATGCTAAACTGAACCGTGCCTGGTTCAGATCATTTGAGTGTAAGAGATTCATGGCTAATCTGAGTTGCCTGTAGGCCTGTACTAGCAGCAGTAACTTAAGCAAAGGCCATGTGATCACTACTATGACCAGTTTAACACACATGGCGAGCCACCACACTACACTCCCACTGTGTGATGGCTTTGCCTCTCTCTGCTTCCTGCACAGAAAACATCGAGGTGCACCAAGTGGCTCTGCAGGGTCTGAGAGGATAGAAGCACTAAGATATCAACGAGTGAAAAAAGCCAAGAAAGTCGGCATCAACAATAACAACTCAAAGACCAGACGAAAGACGGGTGAGGAGCAAATTACAAGCTACTCCAGTTCATATACTCCTGTTGCATAAAATATTAAGGTGCATTTTCTCAAAAACATACTGTAGGCAGTTTTCTACTACCTTCTATAGAAGAATGCTAACTAAAATGGAACATCATAAGTGACTGATTTGGGTCGCACTGGAGCAGCCTTCAT
The DNA here is from genome assembly GCA_032275025.1 of Enteromius treurensis. NCBI lineage: Eukaryota > Metazoa > Chordata > Actinopteri > Cypriniformes > Cyprinidae > Enteromius > Enteromius treurensis. The sequence goes on along the minus strand of JAUCMU010000820.1, from coordinate 1,282 downwards.
GTTGGTAGCATATCTGTGATGCCTTAAAGGGTTAGTTCACCCCAAAATAAAAATTCTGTCATTAATTACTCACCCTCATGTTGTTCCAAACCCATAAGACCTTTATTCATCAACAAAGTGCAAATTAAGACTTTTTTTTTATGAAATCAGAGAGCTGTCTGACCCTTCATAGACAGCAACACAACTAAAATGATCCAGTAAATATGAAGAAAACAAAAACAACTTAATTTACCATTCTTCTCACCTGAATTACATCTTACACCATTTTGGAGATTACTTAAGAATGTATTTGACGTAATCACCATTGTTTACACTTAAGGGAAAGTGTACACATGCGTTGTGATACTCTCTAAAACAGACGTAACTCAGGGGAGAATAACAGTTGAGGTTATTTTTGTTTTCTTTGCACAAAAAAGTACTCTTGTTGCGTTGCAAAACTGAATTGGAGCCACTGATGTCACATTGAACGTTTTAACCGATGTATTTACTACATTTTTGGACCTGGAAACATTTCAGTTGTGTTGCTCTCTAAGGAGGGTCAGGTAACTCTCTGATGTCATCAAAGATATTTTAATTTGTGTTCCGAAGATGAACAAAGGTCTTATGGGTGATTAATTAACAACAGAATTTTCATTTTGGAGTGAAGTATCTCTTTAAAATGCTGACTATGGAGGCATCACTTAGGTTTGAAACAGAGTGATAATTTGCAAAATAAGTCAACGTATTTATTGTATGTGAGCATCATCTATTAAGGAGGTGGAGCTTAAGTGAGGACATTGACCTCACAAGTTATACAGAAGGAGGTGTTGAGAGAGTCTCTTCATAACAGTCATTCTTCACATTGAAGTGCTCTCTGGGCTTCCTTTAACACTATAAAACCTTTTCTAGAAATACAAGTGGTCACTAGCACTGTAGTGATGACGAGCTGTGCTGTATACTGCTTTTTAACAAAATTATCCTGACTCATGATAGTTTATACCATACTTTATGCTCACCTTGTAACATTATCGCTTGGTGTGTAGTGTACAAGAAAAAGATTATTGTCTTTTTCAATGCTTAATGTTTTTTTAATGCAGTGGTTTTAACTGGTTCTGCTTTAGGTAGCAATCCAGTTAATACAACAGTCAAATAATTTGGCTCAACCAATTTTTTTTATAACACTTTGGAGTAACGTCCCGTTGTAAGTCATTTATAAGTGGTTAGTAAATGATGAAATGTTCATCTACAAAACATTCACAAATGATTAATAAGTGATTATTATGTTTAGTTAATTAATTTACAA
>JAUCMU010000819.1:0-10630 GCA_032275025.1 Enteromius treurensis | reverse complement strand
AGGAAAATGCACACACAGATTACTAATAATGCTAAAATCTGTATTTCTCAACTGAGATACAGTATACAGTGCAATCTAGCCACAACAAATTAAAACTAAATTGTACACAATTAAATAACAGTTACATCTTTACATTACTGAATTAAATTACATTAAATTAATAAATAAAAAAAAAAGGTACAGAAAAATAAAACAAATACCCATTTTAATATTTTTACATGTTGTCCCAAAACATTTTAGCAGGATGTAACATATACAGTACTTGATATATTTCTTTTGGTATCTCTTGTCCAGTGTGCCAATCATTTTCTCAAATCCCTCTTTGTTAAAAGAGCGTTCACACTTGGGCAAATATATATCTCGCTATTCGCGTGTAGTTGAACGCTTGAACATATAGAGTTTACACCGGTTTCACACTGCACACGTCAGCAGGGCGTAAGCAGCGCGTATTTTTTCTGGCGCCCATGTTAATGGATGACAGCTTTCACGCAGGGGCGGCGCAACAGCGCGGAGAAATGACATAAATCAAAGCACATGGCACACAGTGTTCGGAGAAGAACGACAGAAAGATGCTTGTCTTATAGCCTACTGCAGTACAAGCTGCCAGAATGAAAGCATAATCGGCACACGCTCCTGTTCTGAATACGCGCTGCTTATGTGTGCAGTTTAAAACCGGCGTGTTTAACGCGCTGCTTAATTCGCGCGAATCGCGCTGCAGGATGTCTAACTGCGTCTTTGCATTGACTTAACGTGTAAATGACTCGCGCTTACAGCTTGTGGTGTGAGCAAGAATGAATGTTTTGTTACTTCCACTAATACATTTATTAATATAATCGCAACATTTGCTGTAATGTAATCGCAAAGTCTGACATCGCGATTGCGATATGATTAATTATGCAGCACTAATTTTAGCACACAACTAAAACATATTTTTGACCCTGGACCACAAAACTAGTCGTAAGTGTCCATTTTTCACAAAACAAAACAAAAAAAGCTTTCCATTGACGAATGGAATAGAATTTGTTAGAACAGAACAGCCTTTAAAGTTGTCCAAATGAAGTCCTTAGCAATGTTCAAAAATTAAGTTTTTATATATTTACAGTAAGAAATTGACAAAATATCTTCATGGAACATGTCCTAATGATTTTTGACACAAAAGAAAATCATTTTGACCCATACAATGTATTTTTGGCTATTGCTACAAATACACCCCAGTGACTTCAAGGTGCTCCATGCAACCTTGCAAACACTATGGGCACAGGATGTGCACCAAAGCAAAAACAAACTACAGGCAACCAAACAGCAAGAAGAGGAGGGGTTTAAAGCACATTAAACCCCACCTCTTCTTGCCGATTGTTTGGCCGAAGTTTGTTTTTGTTGTGGTGCCCTTAGTGTTTCTTTTGGTATTACAGCCTCTGTGTTGTCCCTCGAGACCAGGTTTTTTCCCAATGCATTCAGAGGGCAGACAGCAAGACGATCAAGGGGTGATGCATACGGTTTGAGAAAAAAATTAAATCGATCTAAAATCCTGCAACATTGCATAGAGCACCTTTAAGACATGTTTAATTTTTGTTTAAATTTCACCAAGCTTTTGGCGGTTTTGAGTTTCAGTGTTTTTGATGCTAGTTTTTCTCAAATGAAATGATTGCGTTTCATATAGACTGTCCTCACATACTGAAAACATTGTGAGCAGCTGTTAGATTGACCAATATGATGCAAAATGTCCAGAGCTTATCATCATTACCAACCTAATAATGAAACTGCATTCTGTGCAATGCAATTTTTTTCTAGCACGGTGTCCAAGCTGCTTTTCTCTGTACAATGGACATAAAAAAAGCAAACTTGGACATTCTGCTAAACACCCCTTTTTTATGTTCCACAGAAAAGAGAAAGTCATGGGCTTGGAATGACAGTAGCTTTGGTAAGAAAGCTCCTGCTAAGAATAAAAATGTAAATGCGATGTAAATGTGCTTAGTAATGCTAGTCAAGAATGGCACACTAGCGCCATTTACTGAAGCGACACTAAGGCGTCTCATTTTTCCCTCCGTATTTCTCTCTTCTGTTCTCTACAATGGTGTCCATCATTTGTCGGACAACGGAAATAATCTGGGCCAGTCCCATCAATAATGACACTTTCCCTGGAGCCAGAACAGTGTCTGAAATTTGACTTTGAACTCAGCGCTAGCCCTTGATTATAGCCTGCACGCAGGTAGCTTGGCCTAATTTTTTCAACTCACAGCACAAAAAGACACAGCAAAAACATCACAGGCCAGAAGCGCCGTTCTAATTTTAACACCGCAGCAATATGCAAATGCTTAAACCCAGCGACGTGCTTTTGTTTTTTCGTACCACATTTAAATGAAACCCATGCAGCAGTTGAGTTGCTTGAAGGTGAAACGTGGTAACTGCTGAACAACTGAAAAAATATTAACTTTTTCTTACATTGTACAAAATAAACAGGAATTATAATAAATATGTATAAGTACATTTACATAAATACATTTAAACTCTATACATATATACATAACTTTCATATCATTGGAATTATAATGGATCACTTAAAAGTCAGAAATGCCGGTGTAGATAATCTGCTTTTTTTTTACCTCAGGCTGTAAAGAACGTGACCATCAGGGAACACTCTCAGCATGATATTTTCTGTGGTGGTGTCATGAATAAAAGATCTTTTAGAGTGGACGAAGAAGACGTCAGGAACCCAGATCTTCTTCACCAAGCGCCCGTCGAAAGTCATGCTTTTATTTGTGGTGCTGGTGAAAGACAAGCGCTCATCCTTCCAGTAGTGTCTCAGGTATAATGTCATAGTAAAGTCCTACACAGATGAAGAAGAAGAAATTGTTTACCATTTTTAATGTTTTTTAACAGAGGCTCTACCATTCTTGGTTTCTGAACTTTGGGATGATTTTTTTTTTTTTTTCAGAGAAATTAATACTTTTTTTTATTAATACTTCTATTTAGCAAAGATGCATTATATTGATCAACACTGACAGTAATGACATTTACAATGTTGCAAACATTTCTATTTCAAATAAATGCGGTTCTTTTAAACTTTTTAATTAAAGAATCATGAAAAAAACACAGTTTTCACAAAAATATTAAGCATCACACCATGTTTTCGACATGGGTGATAATATATCCAACCAAATCAGTAAATTAAAATTATTTTAGAAAGATTGTGATACTGAAGACTGAATTAATGGCTGCTGAAAATTCAGATATTTAATTCAGGTATTTAAAATTTCACAAAATAACAAGCCTTGGTAAAAATAAAAACGTCTTTCGAAAACTTATAAAATTATACTGATCCCAAACTTTTGAAGGGCTGTGTATATTTGGGTTCATCTAATAAGAACTTGTCAAAATTGATCCCAAAATTATATCTTTTTTAAGACTATTAAGAATGTGTGTGATTATTTTATGCCATTACATTTATTTAACTGTTTATTTTTAAATCATAATGTTATTTAATACCCCTTTTTAATGGGGTTTTTAATACATGTCATCATTCACTCTATTATTCTTCAATCATTCCATATCTGTAATTGCATGGTGTAACCAGCTGAATTGGAGAAATAAAGTGAGGGGAAGAAAAGATTTTGTGTGATTAGTTGATTGTAATTTTCATGCAAAATAAACATATCTCCCCCAAAGCCTCTCACTGTGGGTTAATATATATTTTTGATTCTTATGCATGTACTGTGAAAGAAAAAAAACATAAATTCTGTAAATATTTATTCATGTCTTGTTCATGCTTATCTTGGTCATGCTGTTATTCCAAACCTATATAACTGTCTTTTTCCTTGGAACACAAACAGAGACATTTGGAAACTGTGCGTGTCACAAGAACGAGAACTAGGACTTTGTGCCTTTTTGAAGTACCATAAAAGTGGTTCCTATGACTTGTGTGAAATATCCCAAATCTTAAGGCCTCTGAAGACAGAAGAACATAACGCACAAGTCATAGAAACCACTTTTATGGGACTTTGCTATCCCTTTGAAGCTTGAAAGCTATATTCCTTGTCATTGCAATCAAAATTCTCCTTTTGTGATCCAAGGAAGGAACTCTGTGTTTGCAACAACATGCAAAATGCAAAACGATCACATAAATAATATATAACATTGTTTTTTATCATTATAGTGATTAGAATGAGATTTTCTTTGCATTACAGCAATGAGAATTGAGAGGAGGGGATATGATCAGCTGTCATCAAAATAACGCCCAATGATAAAAAATATCACCTAGGCTTTTTTTTTTTTTTAAGCAAAATTTAGTTTTTTCCTGCTGATTTCAGGGTGAAATACTGTATGAGCTAGACATGTTCTTCAAAGGTTTTGTGGCAATACTGGGAATGTGCACATCCAAAGTTTTGGGAGAGACAAGCGTTTTATTGCTGCAGCAAGTACAAGGTCAATGTCAACATCTTCAATCAATTCCTTACAAGTCTTTTCTTTGCAGTTTGTTGTAAATAGAAAGTCGATTTAACTCTCAATCCTCCATATGATGCCTCTCTAAATCGCTCAAACAGACCATCCCTTCTCTATTCTTTCTTTTGGTTATATAACAATAAACATTTCAAATGGCCAGCAATTAAATACGGTCAATAAAAAAAAAAACCCACACGTTTCTTTGTCGTGTCGCACAAAGGCTTCTACCAAGACCCAAAACATGAGAACAGAATGGCAGAATGGGTGTCATATTCTGTTAAAAACAGAAGTAAAAAGAAGACCCATGATCAAAGTTTTTGCCATCAGAGCGCAGCTCTTTTTTAGGAATACCCCTGAGGGACTCAGTAACTGCACAACAGCCAGTAATAAATGGGCAAAAAGCTAGAGAATTATGAAATTGAGAGTGATTCTTACAAAACTGTTTTATTAAAAGAAAGAAGTTACATTACAATTTTATATTATTGTAAATATTTTTGTCTGCATAATTTTTCTTATAAATTTAAATTATCCTGTGCATAGTGAATGAAACCTATTTTAGGATGTTTTCTACTTTTGCACATAGATTTTCAGAACAATTAATCCCAAAATTATAATCATTAATGAATAAATGAATGATTCAGTAAATGAATGATCATTTATTTAAACTGCTAAAAATGTAACATCATGGTAGTGTTTTACTGGCTTTGTTTTTATTGTGTTTTAATAACACATTTTTTAATATTTAAATGTAGTCAAACATTATTAGACATCTGGACGCATGTACTATACTGCAAATAAGGACAGAAATCCTGAAAACTGGCTTTATTTTTGTCCAATTATAATCCAACCGTTTAATGTGTGCTCATATGTTTATAGTCAAATAGTTGAGGGTGTTATGTAAAACAACACATGTGAAAAGCAACTGTTCGGGATTACCTACCATATCTACTTCTGAAATACTGTCCAAGCTCTCCACTTGTACGTCGACTCCCACTGGAATAGCAGGACCTGCAAAAAACAAACAAACAAAGCGTTTAATCCATTTATATCACATCGACAACTGTGTTTGTCAATTGAATTACACCATCTTCTCCATCCCACTGCTATACGACCTCTTTTGCATATGCCATGCATTCATTTTTCGTCATACGCATTGTTTACTGCATTCTGGCTGCTTTGAACCAGTCGCAATTAGCAGGGTGTTCACTAAGACTTCTGTGAGCATCATTAAATACGTCCTCACGGCCAGATCTGGATCTGTTTGCTTTCCACCAGATCTGTTCACAAAAGGCTTAGCAGCTGCTTTGACATCTGACGGATTGTAAGGAACGCTAGCTCTCAAAGGACGGGCCTTCAACCGGAACCGCAGCTTTGATATCCTACATGGAGCTGCACTTGTAAGGTCTTTTGTAGCAAATCTAAAGCCTTGCTCTTTACCAGGATTAGTGTAATAGGGCTATCTGTCACTCAGAAGGTAAGACATTTAGGTAAATGGGCAGGGGGTGGCCTGTACATATGGATGGGGATGATGTAGTAACGCCAGACAGAATTAAAAACGAGATTTCCAGTGCGTCCCATCGGCCACTCCTAGTATGAGTAATCCGACGAGATTATTGGAAATGGTGGATTAAACTTTGATGCTCAAAATGATACTGACACTGACTGAAACTTGCCATTACGTGTCACTTAATGTATCGCTCACGAAAACCCTTCATGAAAAGCACAAGCATTACTTCACATGCTGCAGAAAACGCCAACGGTGGAGATGACTTTTACAAATTTGCTTATGTAATCCAGATTCTCATAAGTAAACGATCGCTATGCAGCACCCTCTGGACCATCCTGTCAATTTCCCTGTCATGTACCATCAAGGCTTTTCATATCACACAAATAAGCCTAAATAAGGACACAACTCCTATGTAAAATCGATTTGTCCAAACTAATCAACCCACCCTGCTGTCAGTTTGAGTCTGAAACCATTAGAATGACCTTGAGTTCAGCTGTCCTATTTCTCAATTGTAGTTACCACTTGGAGGTAGGTATTTGTGTTTTTCATTAAAAAACAAATTCAGAGACCTCTGTGTTCACTGTGTATCGTTAAAGGGACAGTTCACCTAAAAAATTAAAAAATATAAATAAAAAAAACAAACACTTTTACACATTTACACAAATTGTTCCAAATCCAAATGAATGTTTATCTCTCTTAATTCATAAAAATAGCTCCTCTTCTGTTCAACAAATGAAAGAAAATAAGTTTGGAACAACATAATGATTATGGCAAAGTGTTCCTTAATATAAATACATAAAAAAAATAAAAAATAAACCCTCATTATTTACACACTCTCATCATGATCCAAATTCATATTACTGTTAATTCTTTTAAAAGTAAAGAGAAGAAAAAAGCAGACCGGGTTTGGAACAACATAATAAAATGTTCATTAAAGTTATAAAGTAATAGATAATGACAGTTATATAAAAAGAAAGAAAGAAAGAAAGAATTATACACTCTCATGACATTTTATCTTCTTAAAATTCATAAAAAAACTTTGTGTGTTACACAGAAGAAAGAAAGTCATGGAGATTTGAAACACCAAAATGATGACGAAAAAAGCGAATAAAAGGCATTAAAAAGTAAAAGAAGAAAAAAGTAAAAAGAGTTTGGAACAACAAAGATTTAGATAAAATATTCATTAAAGTTATAAAGGGGTAGATGTTGAGTTACAGTAATAAAAATGAATTAAAGGAAACAAAGAACTACTATTTATACACATTTTATCTTATTAAAATTCATACATTTATCATTTTGTGTTCCACAGAAGAAAGAAAGACACACAGGTTTAGAATAAAAATGTTCATTAAAGGAATAGTTCATCAAAATAAATAAAAAAATTAATTTTCTTTTTCTATTTCCAAAGTTTTTAAAATTCATTACAAAAATGTATTTTTATGTTACACAGAAGAAAGAAAATCATAGAGATTTGAAACAACAAACTGATGAAGAAAAAAGTTAATGACAGACATAGTTCATAATAATTAAAGAAGAAAAAAAAGAAGAAAAAAGTAAAAAGAGTTTGGAACAACAAAGATTTATATAAAATATTCATTAAAGTTATAAAGGGGTAGATGTTGAGTTACAGTAATAAAACTTAAAGGAAATAAAGAACTACTATTTATACACATTTTATCTTATTAAAATTCATAAATTTATCATTTTGTGTTTCACAGAAGAAAGAAAGACACACAGGTTTAGAATAAAAATGTTCATTAAAGGAAAAGTTCATCAAAATAAATAAATAATTTCCAAAGTTTTTAAAATTCATTGCAAAAATGTATTTTTGTGTTACACAGAAGAAGGAAAATCATAGAGATTTGAAACAACAAACTGATGAAGAAAAAAGTTAATGAAAGACATAGTTCATCAATAAATAAATATTCTGCTTTTATCATGTTGTTCCAAACCCATATGACGTTATATCCTCTAATAAGTCATAAAAAAATTTGTTTTCACAAAAGAAAGTAAGTCATATAGGTTTGAAATGACATAATGCTGTTTATTTTAAGGTGTACTTAAAAAAAGTACTTCATCAAATCATCCCTTTCCAGAGATTTTATTAATAGCGCATTTCTTTCAAAGTTCCTGCGGCTATGACATTGAGCTGGTGATCGCTGGTTGATGTTTGGCCAGTGGGCGGTCTTTAGCAGCTGTCTGCAGGGCAGGCTGGGATTGTGGCATGTGCTAATCCACGGGGGTTGGCTGACCGTCCGATCAGAACAAACCGCTGCCAGATTAATCTCGTCACCAGCACCATAGCAGATCGAGCGACCCTCCAGATGGACCGACCCATCAGCGAGGACCGCTTAAGTCTTTAACGGATGAATAAAAAAGCGAGAAAAGAGAGAGAGAGAGGCAACAAAATGTAATGTGATTACAATAGTCCTCAGTTTCTCATGCAGCTCGTAACTGATGCTTTCGCCGAATGTCAGAATTCAGCCAATTTTGGCTGCAGGCCTCCGAATAGCACATAAAACGCCGCTATCTTCGAGACCTGTGGCATCCTGGCATGGAGATGTTACTTGATATCTTTTGATCTTTCATTTCGTTTCGTATCTGATTTTTTGAGGCGCTGCTGCTGGCCCAGCTGGCCCAAACATTATTATTGAAAGCAGCATTGCGCATATGCAAATCTGCAGACAGATGTAAACAGGGTTGTGTGTCATCTACAAAATGATACCAATCTTTAATATGTGTAATCCTACACATCAAGAATCACATACTGCCCTGTAATGACCCATAACCACGCAGTGAGCGCTATATGTTCAGCGTACATCAACGATACTCCTCTTGTGGAGGATTAGGCATAAGCTTTATGCACCATCAGTTAGCCGTCTCTGGATTTAAACCAGACTGCAGTCATGCATTAGCAATTCTCTTTTGCTTCTGAAGTAAATCTCATTTATGCAGTACGCACTGCACATTACACCTGCGCTACCTTTTACTAATCATTGCATAGCATACTGCAATTGGTCGATGAAAAGCATGCTAAAAAGGATTGTTTAATATGATCGGATACAAGGATGGTTGGTAGCCAATGTCATTTTTTCCTGGTGCAAAGTGCATGCTTTTATGTATAATAATCATTGCATATCGACGGAGCTGTGAAAAGAAACGGTTCAACAAAGCCATGGAAATACTTTTGATACAGCATTATATTTTTGAGTAACATCTACAAGCAAATCAACCCTTTGTGCTGAATCAGCCTGGAGTGCGTTTCCCAAAAGCAACCATGGTCGTTAGATCCATAGTTCCCAATAGAGTTCAATGGAAGTAACGATCATAGTTAGCTAACGACGCTTTTGGGAAACGTACCCCTGTTCAGTCACTGAGTAATTCACAACCTTTAATGTATTTAGAAAGTGATTCGTAATTATTTTGTATTTAGTTTTAATACATCCATCAGGTGTTATACAGTATTTTGGAGTTAGAATGTCAGTAAAGGCATATTTCACAAACACACTGTAAATTTTTCAAATGGATTGTTTACCTAAAAATGTAAATACTGTCATCAATAACTCAGCCTCATGTTGTTCCAAAGGCGTAAGACCTCTGTTCATTCTTATTTTATGAAATCTGAGAGCTATCTGACCCATGAAAAGCCATGTTCAAGGTCCAGAAAGGTAGTTAGGACATTGTTAAAATAGTCCATGTGACATCAGTGGTTCAATCGTAATGTTATGAATCTTATAAGAACATTGTTTGTATGCAAAAAAAGTAATAATTTATTAATTATATTTATGCAACAATTTCTTCTCTTCTCCTTACTTCCTTTCTGCTCTATGATTGTGGCATTGTTTTGTATAAAGCAAAAAGCTCTCAGATTTCATCAAAAATATCTTCAATTGTATTCCCATACAAACTTATGGGTTTGGAACTAAATGAAGGCGAGTAATTAATAACAGAATTGTTGGGTGAACTATCCCTTTAAGCTCAGAATCCTTTTTATTACGTATCGTTTTATGATGATTATTATTAGAAAGTCTGTTATAATAGCCAATTGCATAATTCTACATTTTAAAATTATTTAAAAAAATTTTATAACTAAATATTGACTGAGCAACAATATATTTTTGAGAAATGACTACATACAAAATAACCTCTTTTCTTAACCTCTTCATTTATTCACTGGTATTTCATAACCGGTTCAGTATTTCAAGAAGGGGTTTTTCTATAATTTTGGTTTAAGCACAGTCTGGCACATCCAGTACAGACCATGTTCTGCTCTGCTTATTTTGTATGTCTCTCTTATCTGACACCCTTGGTTCAGTTCATGGATCTCCCTCCTAATGAGCTGATGATCTGAATCAGGTGCATTAAAAGAGGAAGACGTACAAAATGTACAGAGCAGTGGTACCTGGAACTGAGAATCACTAGTATAGACAAGTGTGACCCTGGACCACAAAACCAGTCTTAAGTCGCTGGGGGTATATTTGTAGCAAAAAAAAATAGTATGTGTCAAAATTATGTGCCAAAAATCCTTAGGATAGTAAGTAAAAATCATGTTCGATGAAGGTATTTAGTCAATTTCTTACAGAAAATATATTAAAACTTCATTTTTGATTAGTAATATGCATTGATTAGATCTTCATGTGAGAACTTTGAAGGTGATTTTCTCAGCATTTAGATTTTTCTGTA
>JAUCMU010000818.1:0-10631 GCA_032275025.1 Enteromius treurensis | reverse complement strand
ATGCAAGTAGCGCCAACATTACATTAAATGAAGCTTTGTGAATAAACATATACCTTTCTTTTCGAAAAACTTAGTGAATAATTATCAGCCCGTTTTCTCTCTCTCTGCTCTATGTAACCTCGCTTGTCGTTTCTGATGACCGGACTTATGCTTCTTTGTTGAACTTGACATATCTGCACTCGCTCTCACTCAGCAGCGACACTCTACGCTACGTAGGATGGGCTGAACCATGCAGTGAATCAGAGAGGGGTGTAATTTGACTGGAGATGCAGAAATAAGCCGTAATTTTGTTTTATTTGTAACTCTTTTGTAGATACATATTTTATTTCTTTTACTTTACTGCTAGTAGTGTTATTATTAATAAAGCAGATCTCTGGGGGCCCCTAAAGGGCTTGGGCCTTTAGAATTGTCCCAACTTTCCCCCCCTTAGCAGCGCCCCTGGTGTAGAGCGACCTCTTGGTCAATCCTGTGTTATGACCCAAGGGGTCTGTTTCGTCCATGTTGCCGGCCGTGTCTTTAAAAAACAGGCCTGCCGAGAAGAGCGACTCCAGGGCATCTTTGCTGTAGTTGATGAGACTCTCGATGATGCATCGGATAGGGTTTGTGCTCGAATTCTGCGAAATTAGTCTATCGCCTAGACTGATGTCGACCTGCAAAAATATAGTCTCGCCAGGGTAGTTTATCAGGCCCACCTTCGCTGTGTCCGCTACGGCTCCTCCGTTAGGTTTTGTGATTTTAAGACATAGAAAGAGCAACGTGTTATTAAGATCTACGTATTCGTTGCCATTCTCGGCTATGAAAAACTTTAGAGGCGACAAAACCGATATGGCCGATAATGGAGGCACTTCCAAATAGCCGTTTTTCTCGATGACCGTCTGTGTCAACGGCATAGTGAATAAATCCAGTTCCGACTTTATACACTCGCCAGACATGCTGTGTAGTAGCGCCATGTTAAAATATGGTTTGCAGGGACCTCTTTGTGTTTTTCTTCACAGGCTTCTTGCGTTTTTTCTGCGCGACTGAACCTTTCCTAGGCGCGCTCTTTGTTTTCTGTGCTTTCTTTATCGGCTGACCCCGATAAAGCCTGAGTGACCCGAGGGGATACATATGGCGTGTAGAAAGGTCAGGTTGCGATACCCGAGTTCATCGCAGAATTTATCCAAGCCTTCTTTGCTCGGGTCAGGTGTAGTGTTCGTCGACATATGCTCGACGGCATTATCATCGGCAAAGTCGGGTGCAGACGCTGCGTAAGGGGTATGCGAAAAATTTCTTGAGACATGGCGCCGTTTGAGGTATTGTGCATTCGGATCTCTGCAGACTTTTTAATGGCTGTAGTAGGTGAGTGGGGATAAGAGGCGGTCTGAACCGCTGGGTACGCCCTGTTCCGGCTGGAACAATTTCACCTTTACAGAGTTGTAACGCTCGTACATATCACACCATCTGAATATTTTGTCAATACATGTAAAAATCTCATCGATTCTATGAGTTGTAACGCTCGTACATATCACACCATCTGAATATTTTGTCAATACATGTAAAAATCTCATTGATTCTGAAACAAAAATTTCATGTCTTATTGCATATGGTGTTCCACTGCAGGAATAGGCCACACGCGTTCACGGATCTTTGTCTTGTCGTCACAGCACAAAATGTAAACACAGCCGTCCGGTAACATTTTACTGTGATCTCCAACAACGCAAAATCTTGTACCCGGAACTATACCGTCCCACTCGGCGATGTACAACGGTTCGTCACCACAGTCATTCAGATCTCTCCAAACATAGTTGTAGAATAACCTCCAGTCTTCGGCTGGTAAAAATAGACTGGGCTCCTGCGAGGTAAAATTGTCTTCAAAATCCATAGCATTGATCTTCACAGAACACATCGCTTTGTCAAACACATATCTACCGACACGGTAAGTGGACAACTGAAAATCACGGTTTGTCGTATTCGTATCTTAATGAAGAAACTTTGTCAAACAAACTCTTTGTTTTTTCCTTGGTGCGAAAACCAATTCCTTTCTCATTTCAACAGGTCCTCTTGTTGGAGAAATACATATCACTCTTTTACCAGTTTTAGGAGTTTTTGAAGAAGCTGTCGCAGCCATTGTAGCAGGAGAATGAAAACCAACTTTCAGACCTTATCAGCTTGATGCCCGCTGAACATTTATTACATCAACCAAAACAAATGTTCTGGTCAAAAGCCATAAATTTTTGTTTTTACAACAGCTGTAATAAATACCGCAAATTATTAACATTCCGGAAGTGAATTTATGACAGGACGTGGGGCTGGGGCCGTACAGGATGTAGTTTTTATAATCCTAATAAAACAATTAAAGGGCCATAAAATGATAAATCAAGTCGTAAATACCTCTTTTGACACAATGTAGATGTAAATTTACTACTGTCATTTGATTTGGTTTAAAATTAGTCGGACTAATTAAAACAAGCCTGGCTTATTTGGTTTACACTTGTTTTATGGAACAGGCCCCTGGTGTTTTAATTAGAAATCACCAAGTCGTCTGCATATAGTAAATATTTGACTTCTGAGTCTAATAATTGTAGTCCTGGACTGTCTGATTGGTCCAGGAGATCTGCCATTTCATTGATATATATGTTAAATAAAGTGGGGCTGAGGCAGAAGCCCTGTCTCACTCCTCGCTGTTGAGAGAAATATTCTGTCCTTCGCGGTCCAATTTTTACTGCGCATTTTATTTTAGTTATACATGCTTTTAATTAAGTCATATATTTTACCCCCGATGCCACATTGAATTATTTTATAAAACAATCCATTATGCCAAATGGAGTCAAAAGCCTTCTTAAAATCTACGAAGCATACAAATATGTCCCCCTGTTTCTTTAGGTGTACATTTTCATTTATTAATGAGTGTAGATTGTGAATATGGTCAGTGGTTCGATGTTTAGGGAGGAAGTCAATTTGAGATTTGCTGATCACATTATGCTGCTTAAAGAAAGATGAGATCTGAGAGTTAATTATAGAGCAAAATACTTTCCCTAAATTACTGGCTACACATATCCCTCTGTAGTTATTAGGATCTGTTTCTTCTCCATTTTTAAAGATAGGAGAGATGAGTCCTGTGTTCCAGACTTCAGGAAAAAAACCTGAACTCAAGATCAGATTTTGAGTAATGATCAAAGTTTAAGTAATGCAGCCTCTCTCTCTCTCTCTCTCTCCCTCTCTCTCACTCACAAACACACACTTCAATCAGATATAAGATAATACATGTAAACAAAAAAACAGTCAATTCTAACTGAACTGATGTATTCAAGATAATAAATAAATGTAAAAAAAGCAAACATCAGAGGAACAAAAAGTATTGAAGAAACACATTTGAATAAAGTCAAGTAAGGGGAGAGTATGGTTGTACACTGTAAAAAAAAAAAATGTTGTTTTTACGGTAAAGTACCAGCAGCTGTGGTTGCTGAAATTCTACCGTTAAATGACGGTTAAACCTTTATTTTCTTTTACGCCAAAAAATTTTATTGATAGTGTTGACTGGACAGTTAAGTAAAGTGGTTATTACAGTATTTTGCCATAAAGTTTTTAAATTTAAAAAAAAGCTGTTTTTCCTGAAAAATTTACAGTCAAAAACTTTCATTTTTAATGGTGAAAGATGATTTCTTTTGCCAAAACTCTTTGTCATGGTAGAATACTGAATTAATCCAGATAGTACAGATGTGAAAAAAAATTACATAAAAAAACAAAAACATTTACCTGAAAAAAGCCGCACAAATTCAAATATAGAAACTCTTAATTTTATATTTCTGATGAAATATACATAACAAGTTTAACGTGTTACAGAATGTTCTTTTCTTTCATTGATATTTTGTAAGAACTGTTCACATTAAATCTCTTTAAAACTATGCTAACGGAAGTGTTTTGATATTAACAGTTTCAAACATACAAACTGTAACAGTTTGCCAGGAAAGCCTCATTTAAGGGTATTTATTATGAAACAAATCTAACCGAAGGGGCATCAGTGTACAGAAGGAATATACTTTCCTTAATATCAAAATAAAACAATCCATAAAAAAGGCAACAAAAAAAGGGCCAAATCTTACAGCATAAATCTAAAGAAACACTGTCTTTATGAATGCACCTAACAATAACATAAAGGTAACACTTCAAATGAGAAACAAATTATATACTTAAGTCATTTTATGACATCTATAAATGATGGACTGAAAACCAAAATTCAAATTTGCATGACAGGGAGCATGTAATTACTGAATTTAAATTTAAATGGAGTCATTCCTTTATTCATATGAAATGTTAACTGTTGCAGTTTTAACTTGAGTAACTTTACTAAACTTGTAACTTTCAGGTTTACTTCAACAATGCCCACAAATACAAAAAACAGCGCAGAAAAATTTAAAAAGTACAAACTGTACCAGACAATGTGCCTTTCAAAGCTTCAACATAAATGAACACAGCAGTTGTGGTTTAGGCCTGTATAATACAGCGTGTACCTCTTGTCTTCATCCGTCAACATCACTGGAAAGTCCACTCGTGGTCAGCAAGGTCAGAGATCAGAGTGCAGACTCTGGGATTGACTGCATACACCTTTTTCTTGTTCTTCCACTCAACTTTGGTGCCTCTCTCAGGGTTGATTGAAAAGAAACACCTTTATTGAAAGATGGAAAGAACAACCTCAGGTGGGATATCAAATGCCTTGCATTTTGTGATATTCTCATAAGAAAGAAATCTTACCTTTGGAGGAACTCCAGTGTAGACCGTAGTTCCACTGGATAGTGTATATTAAAGCAGTAGTAACTGCCGAACATCAGGCAGATGGCAGATGTGAAAGAAGTGATGTGGTCGTTGACAATCTCTTTGTCAATGCTCAACATAAATGTTTCAGCAGCATAGCAGGAGGACCCTAATAAAAAGAATTAACAAAAAATTTACTATATAAATATAGGGTGAAAGTCGTAAAACTGGCAGAATTTAATATCAAAACTTATTAAATTAACTTACTCAAATGTAATAGAAGTGGACAACAAAGTAGGAATGAGCATTAAAATACTGGTAGAGAAAGCTGGCAGGCTTGGTTCAATGTACTTACCACACACAATAAGACAGGGTGTTGGTGGCACATTCTCCATTTCAACATCCTCAGCAAGGCTGGTCTTCTCGACGTAATGTAACATATGCTCTTCTTTCTCATCAAAATGAGCCAGCAAAAGAAGCACCATCTGCCTGACCTCTTCTGAGCAACCGTTGAACTGAACCTTTTCAGTTTGAAGCTTGAGAAGAGCATCAAGAAGTCTCTTGTGTTTATGTGCATCAACACGTTTGAAGTAGTTTAAGAGACGTGCCCCCTTTTTGTCCACATTGACAAGAAAGGTCTCTGTTAAATTCAGACCAGTCAGTTCCTTGAACTGTACCGTCATGCCGATTTCCTTGAACAGAAATGACCTTTCCTGCCTCAATTTCTGGATGTTTGTGCCATTATTGATCTCTTTGCGCTGTGTAAAATAGGTTGACTTGATACATTCTTTCATATCATCTGAATTACAGTTCATCTCTGCAGACATCTTCATGTTTTCTTTTTTTTCTCGCTGACTCTCCTCAGTCTCTTGGATTGGAAGATATTTCGGCATCCAGTTGATGCAGCCTTATGTATCTTGCATATTTGCTCTCTGTTCAGCAGATACTTCATCTGTGTCATCGGCCGATGGTGATTTGCGTTTCTGTATCTTTGGTGTGTCAGGTCGCTTGGCATTTTCAACTCTTGACTGAAGTTGCTTTGCAAGGGAATGAATTCCAAGTCCAATAACATTACCATCAATCACATCTTGAAGGGATTTTGGATACTTGGCCACCATCTGTTTTGCTATCTCTGTGGTGTTGTGCTTTGTTGGATTCTTACAAATCTTCATCATCTCAGCAACCACAATCCTTACCATTTGTCGTCGCAGTTGCGGACTTGGCCTTTTCTGTCTTTCCAAACTCTGCACTAACTCTTCAGGCAGCTTATGCCATGGTATCTGAAAATTGTGTACCCAGTCTGGTGCCTTCATTATGATGGTGATGTAGCTGAAGACGACGCTGGAGAGGTAGTGACCGAGGAAGAAGAGGAAAAGAGAGACACTGGAGGGGAGGGGAGAGACACTGGAGAAAAACATTCAGTGGATGGAGTTGGATTGGATGAGTCTGTAAACGTACAACAAAAAGACATTTAAAATGAATAACCTTTAATGACTGTAATTAAATGTAGCATGTTGATAAATTTGTAAATAGCCCAACAAAATATTGCAGATGATTATTTATTTAAATAAAGAAAATACAAATTAAAATACTTGCTATAAGAGATGTTTTTACACTCACACAAACTCCGCTGAAACATCATTTTTTGTGACAACAAATTGTCCTTTCCTGTAATTTATCCCATTATACTGCACATCAACAGGAATTTGTGTATTTCTCTCAGTGAAGCCAAATTGTAGGAGTTTGTCTTTTACTTCCTCACTGTAAAGCTCTGAGTAAAATGGTGTGCCATGTTTTATTTGCAGGGCTGGAGGGCTCACTGACCCAGCAGAGAGAAAGGCTTGCAACATCTGATGCCTCTCTGATAGAGAGATGCCTAGTACATCTTTTAAAATAACTATGTTTGCTCTCAAATCGCATAATCCATAGCCTCATGAGAGGGCCGGATTTTAGGATTAGTCCTGGATAATGGCGTAAATAATGGTGTTTGTGTCTCAAATTGGTATCTGGAAATAGTGCCTTCCTGGTTTCCAAATATTCTTGGATGAGAATATCCAGGTAAGCAACCTGAGCCTTAGAAATTTGCTGGGCGCAAATCATGTCAACAATGTCCTTAAGCTGCAAAATTAACTGCCACACATCATCTTGGGGGTCCTGCACTTTGTCACCAATTATCAGAGGCAGCAATTTTAAGAAGTTACAATTTTGGACAGCATGTCCACTCAGCTTCAGTAGTTGAGGACTTACCTCACAAGTTTTGGATGAAGCATCTGTTGTCTTGTATTTGAACTGAGTTATGTATGTAAACCATCTCTTCCTTTTGATGAAATACTTGAGGTACAGAGCGATATCATACGAGAGGACACCCTCGAAAATGTCATGACCGAGACAGGGGGCATGCCAGGTGAACAAACATCAAAGTTTTGTAGTGTATTGAATACTGACCTAAACTTTAGCCCTTGTTTTCTGTGAAACCACCAATGGTGTGTGAACCAAGGTTGTCGCCAACAATGCAGTAGAGAACCCGTTTTACAAGTTCATTTCCCACTGATATCCCATTCTCCTCCAGTTCTTCTAGATCATTGAGCAGTTCAGAAAAAACCTTTTCTTGGCCAAAGTCTTTAAAATCTTTCTCTCTACACAACAAAACCAGCTGCATGTGGTCAACATTTGACCGTACATGAATGGGTTAACAACTTCGAATGCATCCTGGTATAAAACTAGCTTCAAACTATTTGGATTTTCCTAAATAAATGTGTTCGATATAAACACTTTACCATCGCAACTGTCAGAGAGAACATCTGTTTTAGAAACATGATCCATTTGTATTAGGCCCTGCCAAAAAAGTCCTGCATAGCTTTTAAAATTTTTAGCACAGGAACATAATAGGCACATCTCTCTCTCCTGTTCTCATCTCTACCCAACAAGATTTTTTTTGGATCCACATATCTGAACAAGTCTTGAAAGCACTGAGCACTGAGGCCCATCATGACAAGCTGTAAACAGGTCGGATTGTTTAATGGTACTGTATCGCAGACCTTTATAATGTCTTCATCTGAAACTGACATATCTTTTAGAAGCAAGTTTTGACGGTTTGAAGTATAAGTCTGTCCCAACTCATGTATATTTTAAATCTCTTCAACAATGTTTTGAATTGTAAACACTGGAAGGAGATGCTGTGCCTGTAGTTTCATGTAAACATGCATACATTTCTCAAATACAGGTCACTGAAATTGGACGCATCTCCCATAGTTTCATTAATATCTGACACACTGACGGGTTCCTGTATTGTAGCAGGGGGACTGACATCGTGTGTATCGTGGATTGGTGCACAAATTACATTTCCTGAGCAATGTCAGTGTTTTCTGGACATGGGAGAGGTAAACGACGATTTTCCAGTAAACACATTTTTGCATCCCCTGACTGGGCAAGACACCTGACGGCCTTCTGCGATGTGCTTTTTTAAATGTCCAATCAGAGGTTTGGCTCCCTCACACTGATACTTACAAAGCGAGACGGTGCATTTTAATGGTGTCAAGGTCACATCCTGAATAACGCTAACAGTCGGTAAACATTTGCTTGCAACTTGCATCAACACATTTAAAAATAACTCTAGGTTCATTGCGATGCAATTTACAATGGCAAACATATGATTTTACTGACTGAACGTTTTCCCTGCAGATGTTACATGAATACATCTTAACGTTAAATAGAAAATATGACGAGATTAGCAACTGTGCACATGGGAACAACGTCATTAACGTTAGCGAGCTAAGAGACTATCATAATATTCATCAAACAACACGGCTAAATATAACATTATTTCAACGATAACCAGATTGTTTTTATTTATGTTGCTTACCAAGATAACTAAAGACAGAATTAACTTCTGGCTGAGGCAAATTCTTATAAATCCCGAGAATGATGAAGCTATTCCGTTGACAAACGTTTACTTGAACTGTAGAAATCTGCACCAAAACTCAACAACTCCCGGTCTTTCCATCGCCGGTTAGAGTGCATGGTAGCAGAGTCTGACGATTGGTGGTGGTTAAAATGTCTATTTGAAAATCGGGAGCGGATTGGTCACTCAAGAAATGTCTCTGGTTAGTGGCGGGAGTTAAAAAGATACATAAAAAAAAAAAAAATCAACACATTAATGTCAAACAATGAAAACCAGCACATTAATGTCAAACAATGCACATCCCCAAACAGTACAGTTGAAATAAAAGTTTGCTTTATCATGAGTTTACAATTACATTAGCTATTTTTGCATTTTAACATTTGCAAGTCAAAAATCATTATTTTTAAAATCAGTGATTTTTCTCTACTGCAGGCAAGACAAGATCAAGATCTCAGAATCCTGTTTTCATTTATTTTACTAAAATATCCATGAAACAAATGAATTATAATTTATTAAAGTTAACCCTCATGCTGTGTACCAGCAGAGACGTTTTAGTCAAACTTGGCTGTTTTAAAAGTTTTTATCTCTGGAAAACGTTGTTAAGTTAATCAGACTGACTTATGATTCTACATGACTTAGGATTTCTACACACTAAATAAATGTAATTATTTTACATAATTTGTTTTTTGTTTTCAACGGTATAACACTCTTAATGTTGTCAGAAATGACCAAAATGGGGGAGACAACGTGCAAAAACTCTTTGCCATTAGCACATATACCTATTCTTCCTGAAATAAGGCATCATTTTGAATTTACACTGTAAATGCAAAAAGTACACATCAGCAAAGTCTTTATTTTATGCAAAATAACGCTGTTAATTTTAGGGTAATTAATCTTTCTTTTAACTTAACAGTATTTTTCCATTAATTTGACCCCTTTTGTATTTTCACAGAAAAAAATCTGTGTTTTTTACAAATTAAAACAGTAGAAATTACAGTTGTGTAGAGTTACATATGTTTACAATAATTTAGTGTATTTACTACGGTGATATACTGTTTTACATTATACGGTCTTCAGCTGTTGGAATTTGAAAGCTAATTACTGTAACTTCAACTGACTTTTTTTACAGTGTATCTTGGAGTTATCTGAAGTGACTGCATTCAAAATGAAAGAAGTCCTTAAAGTCATGGCATGTTTGTGTACATGCAGGAGCTCAGACAAGTTAAAAGGAGCTAAACCATTCAAAGACTTGTATACAAAAACTAAAAGCTTAAAATCAATCCTGTTCTGGACAGGCAACCAGCCCAGAGACTACACAGAAACAGAGGAGATGCGAACCCCTTATGAGTGCCTGTCCAGAGCCTAGCGGCAGCATTCTGTTTCAGTTACAGCAAACGGTTTAAAGCTGTTTGACACACACCCACATGTAAAGAATTGTAATAGTCAAGCCTTGCAAATACAAGAGCACAAATCACCGTGTCGCAGTCTTTCACAGACAGAAACGGTTTAGCCTTTGTCACCAAACATAAAAAGAAAAAACCCAGATTTAACAACTGAATTTTTCCCTAGATTCTTGACCACAGGTTTGCAAAAAGGTGGTCCACTCACCTAAAATTTACAGTTCAGGCACAGTAGGACCACCAAACCAAACAAGTTCTGTCTTACTCTCGTTAAAATGTAAGAATTTCGCTGACATCCAAGCTTTCAATTAATCAATCAAACAATCACTTTTATTTCTATAGTGCTTTTAACAATACAGATTGTAGCAAAGCACTGAACATTATCAAGTAGAGAACAGAGTGATGGTAATGTATAATGACGAATTAAACTTTATTTATCAAATGCAGAGACGGTCTCTGTAGTCAAGACAACGATAATCACTACAAACCAGGAGTCCCCAACTAAGCAAGCCAGAGGCGACAGCGGCAAGAAAACCAAAACCTCTTCCATGAGAGAATGGGGAAAAAAACCTTGGGAGAATCAGGCTTAGTTGGGATGC
>JAUCMU010000817.1:0-10631 GCA_032275025.1 Enteromius treurensis | reverse complement strand
CACTGTCAGAAAAAAGGGTACGGTTGGGGTGCATTTGTGACACTTAGGGTACAAATTGTGAAGTTGTACCCTCAATGGGTCATAGTCGCACCTTAGGGTACTCATATGTACCATTTAGGGGTGAAAAGGGTACAAATATGTTTCTAACTGTCAGAGGGTCCATTATTGGACCATTTAATCCCCAAACAAAGGTACAATCACTTGTGTGACAAAATGAGTTGGCCAAAGTGTATAAAACAGTCACCTCAAATAGATTAAACAGAGAAGATAATCATTTTCATGAGTTGTTGGTTATTTGAAAGAGATGCATAAAATAACCAAATATGTTTAAGAGCATATTTTTATATTTAAGAGTAGTTCTGAACAGTATACAAGTACATGACATTTTGATTATGCAGATCATTAAGATAACTTTTAAACAAAGCACATGCGTTAAAGGAGGCTGGATTTTTAATTGTAATTTTAAACTGATATAAAAACGGTTTGAAGTTTTGCTTTTAGAGTTAAACAAATAACGTTACATGTACTAATCTTTCTTAGCAAATCTCAATGTATTTAACGTTTACTTAACATTACACGGTGAACTACTTTGCCTCAAGTTCAAGTACGCATTTTCGCAGCCACTCTTGTCGTCCAATGGGATTGTACCCCGCGCGGTGCATTTTATGCGCGCGAAGAATTTGAGATTGTGCACGACGGTTATTAGACATCATGGCGGACTCTCTGCTGATGCTGTCGACGGAGGATCTTCTTCAAAAATTGAAAGAAGCTGGAATAAACGTCACTGAAGACGAAGCAAAGAAATTCAGAGGTAAGTTTTGCTTTAAGGACGTTACTGTGAAAATCCGTTGATTCAAGTTCACTTGACATTCCGTCTGTAGCTAGGCCTAACGTTAACATTACCTGACGCTTGAGGGAAAACTTTCTTAGGAAAACACTGACCTCGAAAAACCAACGCATTATTGCATTTAAGCTTATTGTTATTATTACAGATGTTTTTTATTATGTAGACAGAAAGAAAGATGTAAATTTTCGCATAATTTATACTCTACTGCGAGACAATGCTCATGACGCTGAACAGGCCATCGAAACAATTCAAAATCATCATGTTTTCTGTGAATCAGCAGATCTTATATTTAGTTTTCCAGAATTTTCTTACTACTCTAACATTAACTTAACTTACGTTACCCGTGTTCACTCCGGACGCGAGCCTGTCCGGTTTTATTTTTTTGTCTCCTAATTGGTCTGGAACTTTATAATTTTCGAATTTAATCCGCGTTGATAATATCGGTTTTATTTGGTTCTAAACATAATAATCAGTTGTCCGGTCACGTCGAAGAGTAACGTTAACGTTACGTCGGCATTGAGCCCTTCCAAGGACAAGAAGTGAAATTTGTTTAACGATACCGTTATTTATCAAAACTGGTAACGTTACACTCGTGAAATAAATTCTTTGAGCTGCTAATTTAAATAATTTATCTTCTTGTCAGTCACTCAGAAGAAAAATGCATTTCTCTGTTAGTACGTTAGGTGTACATATTGGTACCTTTTAGCTTTTGTACCTTAGGGTACTACCCAAGTGACAGTTTTGTACTTTTTTCTGAGAGTGTAAGGTTATGCCAGAGGTTCTCAACCCTGACTGGCTAGATGAATTTTCCTGCAGAGTTTAGCTTCTACCTTGATCAGGCTCACCTGCCTGTAACTTTCTAGTGAGCCTAAAGACCTTAATTAACCTGTTCAGGTGTGTCTGATTAGGACTGGAGCTGAACTTTTTGTAGGAAAATGGATCTTGCAGGCCGGAGTTGAGTTATTATTATTATTATTATTATTATTGAGTTATTGTGAACTTTTAATTTATTGTGGATTAAATGTTCATTGAAAAAAAAAAAAAGATTTTATTGTTGCTGTTTACCTCAAGCTGACACGGATCATTATTTTTTTCTTTTAGAAAATGAAGTGGATGGGGAAACAATAGAGTGTGGCCTCACAGAGACCATGGTCTCATATTTATTTCAAGGCTCCTTTAAAAAACAGGCCAAGTTTAACAAATTTGTACACGAGCTGAAAGAGGTGGTTACAATAACACTAGAACCAGTGCCAGCAGAATCCTATCAACAAACTTTGACTACCGAAATGTAAGTATAACATTATGTATTGTGTATTATATTTGTCCTATGTTTAGTGGTCGACTGATATAGATTCTTTTATGCCTGATGCCGATATCTTAGAAAGCATGGTCCAAGTAACAGATGCAAAAAAATAACACCTGTAAAAAATCTGTAAAATTAACAGATTTTAAACATTAGAACTTGTACATTGTAACTTCTTTATTCCATAATCCTATTATAGTATTTTCCCAAATCTAGTAGTTGATGAAAAAGTATAGTGTTTGCCTTTCTAAATTTAAAGTGAACAAAGTAAACATTATTATTATGTCTTTGTTCAGTCGATAAGAAAGTATGTTTCTTGAGGAAAACATTTCAGGAATGAGATCCTTATAGCAGTCTTAAAGTCTGAAATCCAAAATGAAGTTTAAATGCTGCTTCAAATGGCTCTAAATGTTTCCAGCCGAGGAAGAAGGGCCTTATCTAGCGAAAAGAAAGGTCAATTTATATACTTATTAACCGTTAAACATTCATAGACGCAACCAGCATTTGAGATTAAAAAGTATATAAATTGTCAATTTTGTTTAGAAAATGAGTGATCATTTTGCTAGATTAGACCCTTCTTCCTCAGCTCAGATCATTTAAAGCCCTTTGGAGCTGCATTGAAACTGCATTTTGGAAGTTCAGACTTCCAACTATTAAAGGCACTATTTAAATCTGCTATATGGAGATAATTCCTGAAATGTTTCCTCAAGAAACCTCATTTCTTTACGATTGAAGAAAGACATGAACATCTTGGATGACAAAGGGGTGAGTAGATAATCTGTACATTTTTGTTCTGGTAGTGAACTCCTTCAACAGTTCTATCTAGTCATTTATTTGACAACTATTTACTCGGTAACAGATTACTCTAAATTGAAATCTTGACCTGCATTTTCCGTAAAGCTGCTTTAAAACGACATGTATTATGAAATGCACTGTACAAATAATTGTGAATTGGACTATTAAATGTAGGCAGGGCAGTGCAAATAATCAGATAGGATTTTCATGTGCATCTTGTAAGTAATGCCGGTTCTGTGATTAGTTGTACATCTCATTCACAAAGCGGCATTTACTACACAGAGCCGTTGTTCACCAAAAAGCTATGCAATATTTATTGTGAACTATGACTCTGTGTGGTAAATGCCACTCCATGAATGAGCATGTGAATGAGGTTTAAGACTAATCACAGAACTGGCATTATTGAAGAGATGTGCATGATAATCACATCCGATTATTTGACAATTACTTATCTTCATTGGTACATAGGTAAATATATATAAATGTCCGAGTAGAAATGTTCAGTATACTGGCTAATCATCAGTATTACAATGCGACTTCTTAACTACTACCCCATTCTCACTGCAGAGATGCAACCTGTGGAAGATTGCCTGCTGGATTTGCCATTCCACCCTTTCCTAGAGAACTTCAGGCCAAGCTTGATAATAAAGAACCATGCCAGAAGTCCTCCAAGGATAGAAACAGAATCATTAGAGTTCTTCATGAAGCCATGATAGAACACACAATGTAAGTCAGCAGCTGGTAAAGCAATATAAATACTTTTAATATATCTTTTATATTTAATATGTCTATAAAGCAAGGCTTTGTTGAAATTTTTTTTGACATTTAAGTATTTGTTATTTAAAAGTTATAAAACGTTTTATATTACATTTTTTTTATTTAATTGGAATTTCTAAGAGGCCAATTAGTTTTACTTGAATATTTCAGGTACCCAACCAATGCAGAATATGTGCAGGTGGCAAAAGCACTTATTGTGAAATATCCTTTCCTAAAGGATCTTGAAGGGAATGGCTATGTAAGTTACAAGGAATGGCAGACTTTGCATTAAGAGTTACATAAGGTCATTGTTCCATGAATGATATGGTCTTAGATATTGTTTACATCTCCGCAGTTTTAATTGCTTTAATTGACTTTACAAAAATGACATTGGCTCAGAATCTCTTGGCTGGTTTCCCTGAACTATACTATATTTTCCCTCTTGTGTTAGCACACATGGCACCAGTCCCTCAAACGCAAATTTAAAACTGAGCGTGCACCTCTGGTCCATGATGATGAGGTGAGGAGGAGTAAGGAGAAGTTTGGGCACAAAAAAGTGAGACTCTCTGAACGATCACAAGCAGCCTGTCACAGATCTGACTTGGAGGTAAGTGCATTCCTGTAGTTCAAACAGCTTTTAGTCAATATCTTAAAATAAAAAAAACAGTTGAAGAGTAATTGAATTAGGGCTGCACAATTTCCAAATCATAATTTTCAGTTACTAAACAGTAAATCACTGAATGGGTTAAACTATAGAATTTTTTTCTTGTGCACTGACAAAATGTTGCTATGGTCCTCAGTTAAATGTTCCCAATATCGTCAGTGTCTTTTAGGTCTGCATAACATTACAATGTTGTTTTTCTGCCGTTTTAAACCGTATATACTGTGATATGAAAAACTAGAGAAAAAACAGGAATTTTCAACACATGACACCAGAGGTCACTGGCTAAAATTTTAGACTTTGATTAAAAAAATAATCTGGTGAAAGAAATCCAGTAATGAAGAAAGCCAAAATATTTAATGTTATTGATGTATATTTACTGAGTAATCCACTATTTTGTAGAGAGGAGTGATTACCATTACCATTTCACCTGAGATGAGATGCCAAAAGTTTTTTTTTTTTTTTTAAATACCATGACTGAGGTGCCCTTGAGCGAGGCACCAAACCCCCAATTGCTCCATGAGCACTGGAGCAATGGCTGCCCACTGCTCCGGTGTGTGTTCACTTCTTGCTGCTGTGTGTGTGTGTGCACTTGGATGGGTTAAATGCAGAGCACCTAAGAAATTCATTGTGCAGCCATAAATTGAATATCTCTCTTTGTCATCACAGGAAAAAAAATATAAACTAAGGAAACAGTGAGTGTATTTGTCATGTATTTTTGAGGTTTAACTGTTATTATTGGTAGTATTATGGACTTTTACATTTGATCCACTAGGTGATTGCTGTCATTGGTGAGGATGCATCCTCTATTGAGGGTCATGTAAATGTCCTGCATATCCAGTACAGCAAGATGCGACCGGACACCTTGGTGGTCAAAGACCGAATGGAGCGAACCTTTGCTTGGAGAAGAAGGGAAATAAGAGATGGAATGACGGTGGAGGATACACTTAAGAAATACCCTTTCTTGAAAACACCCTCAGGAGTCAGTGATGTCACAGATTTTAAATCAGTTCTCTCAGCTTAAAATAAATGTTGAATGATGATATAAACAAACAGTACGCTAAAATGATAATTTACATTTTTAACTCTTTTGTAAAAACATTTGAAATTTTTTGCGTGTCTCCCTCATTAAACACACCTTCAAGAATTTTTAGTTAATGTGAATAATTATATTTCTCTTTTTGTCAATTTTCAGCTGTGTGAAGAAGTTGACCGAATGCATTCTTCACCTGTCAGTTTAAGCCAGCGCTTCAAGGAAAGCTTTACCAGTATTGTGCCAAAAGTGCTTGAGCTTCAAAGAAATGCTCCATTGGCCAAAATCTACAAAGAAGCAAGAGAAGAGATGCTTGCTGAAGATCTACCAGGTATTGACAAAACATTTTGTGATGATGTGTTTGAGCTTTTTTTTTTTTAAGAGCTGATAGCTATGTTAATTAAAATTATAGGTGATCAGCAAATATATTTGTAGAAACTGTGTGCTTAGTGTTCAACTGTCTAGCAGTGGGTGATATGACCAACATCTTGTATCACGATATGAGTACTTGTATTTTATGATAGTAATGCATCACAATATAGTTGTTTTTGCTGGAAATAAGTTAAATTAAAGGAGAAGTTAACTTTCAGAACACATACTCATCCCCTTGTCCAAGATGTTCATGTCTGTCTTCCTTCAGTCATAAAGAAATACTTATTTGGGAAAACATTTCCCAAACTCCCCCGACTTCTATGGTGCCTCCGCGTTTGAACTTCTAAAATGTAGTTTAAATGCAGCTTCAAAGGACTGTAAATGATTCCAGCCTAGAAAGATGGTTTGCTTTCCCAAAAACATAATTTCTTTAAGACTAAAGAAAGACATGAAAATCTTGGTTGACAAGGGGGCGAGTACATCATCTGTAAATTTTAGTTCTAGAAGTGAACTTCTACTTGAATATAAAAAAAGGTGTCTATAAAAAAATACTAGTCTAATGTGGAGTAAAACATTTTCAAACCTGAAGTAGAAAATAATAAAATATGAGCTAAATATGTAATTATAAAGCTGTAAGACAAAAATTATGAATAAATAGAATAGAATAAATAAAAAATAAATGGAACATTTAATTTAATAATGTTTTTTTTAGGTGTTATTGCTGTAGATTATTAGGCTGCAGTTGCTATATCATCAATTGATCACATTGTTCAAAACCCCTTATACTGTTATTCATTTTTGAAACACAAAGTTATTTTAAATCTGCGAGCTTTCTTTTCCATTCAACTACATCTTTGTTGCTTTGAAAAGTTCATAAAGTGATCATAAACTAATCAATAAGAAACCGTTCAGTCCAAATTTTCTGAAAAGGCTTAATGGCTTTATATGATGATCAGATTTAATTTAAGACACTGCACTGTAACATGCAAGTGTATAGCAGTGGAGACAATAGTTTAAGTTTTGTTCATTGCCGACTCCTGCTTTGATCAGCAGTTTATGGACCTTACTGAGCCTAATTATTTTCAAATTTTAAATAGGAAAACAGGCCATTTATAATATAAAAATTTTGAAAAGTACTTTATTTATTTTTACAATAGATTCTGACTTTCGTGCGGCACTGATTCTGCTGCCTCACATCTTTAAAGAGAAAGCTGAAAGCTTTATCACATTGGGAGAGGTAAGGAACTATTTGTTAAACTCTCACTTTGTAATAATCTGATACAGGTCTGGTTATGTAGTTGTGACAGATGTTGCATTGTTTTACTAATAGATGTTTAACATTTTCTTTTCACAGTGTGATGCTGATAATCCATACCCAACCATACAGTTGGTTGAAACTGACTGGAAAATGGCTTTTTCCAAGAGGGTTCAGGTCCTTGTCAAAGCAGATGGTGTGGAGGTGTGCAGGGGAATAGGAGTTGAAGAAGGGATACTTGCAGCCTTCAGTGCTTACTATGTTTTCAACTTGGCTTATCCACCCTACATGAAGAATACACTGACCTTCCTGCAGCATGCCATAGCAAAGATTACTGAGGTGGGTGCCAAGCCCCTTCCAATAACTGTCACCCGAGTACTTAATATCCTGTGCTAAAAATGCCACAACCATATCGATGCACAAGGTGTAGAAGAAAAACCTTCACCTTAATGAAACTAGTTCAACATGTTGGTCTGGTTCACAACCATGAACCCAATTTCAGCATCACCTGTGGACTGAATAACTGCAAGTCATCTTTTACAATATACGAGTCTTTCAGGCGTCATGTGTATCGAAAGCATAGGAAGCTTGTTCTACCTCCTGATGATATGAATGCTACTGAAAACATGGACAATGATTTTGAAAACATGGACTGTCACAATAATCTGGAGAATACTAATGAGTTACAGCCTAGGGCAGACGAAATGCATCCAACTAGTAGGAATGAGCTTTTGACCAATTTTAAAGAAAATCTCTTCAGTTTTATTCTAAAATGTAGAGAAAAAAACCACATTCCACAGACTGTACAGCAGGAAATAGTGAATGACATAAATTTTTTATTTTGTTATTTTAAAGAGAATTACGACCTTTTTATTACTTACCATCTTCAAAAAAAATGGGTTCATTTTAGAATGTCCTGAAATAAGAGAAATGGTACAGTCAAGAGATTTCTTTGAAGAAGCTTCCAAAATCGTTAGCTCTCCATACATGCTGAAAGAACACTGTAAATCTAAGCTTAGACTGGTTGAACCGGTACATCAAATTTTGAGGTCGCCAAGTGGACACAAAATAGGCTCATATTCATATGTACCCATCGCTGACGTTTTAAGTAACTATTGCTCACATG
The DNA here is from genome assembly GCA_032275025.1 of Enteromius treurensis. Lineage (NCBI taxonomy): Eukaryota > Metazoa > Chordata > Actinopteri > Cypriniformes > Cyprinidae > Enteromius > Enteromius treurensis. The sequence goes on along the minus strand of JAUCMU010000817.1, from coordinate 2,483 downwards.
AGGACATATTTGATGAAATTCAGACAAACAACCATCTAGACAGTGATCCAGATTATTTAAGTGACTACACAGATGGTACTTGTTTCAAGGAACATCCCTTCTTTGAAGTTAATCCGCATGCCTTACGTCTTCATTTTTATGAAGATGAATTTGAGGTTGTCAACCCTCTAGGTGCAAAGAAAACCAAGCACAAGCTTTGCGCTTTTTATTATACTGTAGGCAACCTTAAACATCGCTCAAAACTAAAGCACATTCATCTGGCTTTATTGGTACGACAAACGTTTGTAAAAAGCTGTGGTTTAGCAACCATTTTAAAACCGATGTTAGATGATCTTAAAAAACTTGAAAGTGAAGGGTTTGTGGTAACTGTAGGTGGGATTGAGCATACTATTCACGCTGCACTAGCAACATTTTCAGCAGACAATCTTTCAGCACATATGCTGGCTGGTTTTACTATGTGGTTTAACTCTGCTAGAGTTTGTCGTTATTGCATGGCAACCCACACAGAAATAAAACAGAAGTTCAGAGAGAGTGATTTTGTTTTAAGAACCCCAGAGGTACATCAGTACCATCTAACGTGCATTGAAAACACTGAGGATCAAAGAATGTATGGTGTAAACTATCCTTCACCATTTAATGACCTGAACTATTTTGATGTGACGCAAGCATTTCCGCCAGATATAATGCATGACTTATTAGAGGGAGTCATACCTCTTATAATAAAGCTAGTTCTGAGCTGGGCTCACAAAGAAAAACATATTACTATTCAAGAGTTAAATGATGAACTTAAGCAACTCTCTATTGGTCAAAATGACAAGAAAAACACACCAGTCCAGTTGTCAGAGCGAACTTTACACAAATCTGGAATTGCTGGGTCTGCTTCACAAAAGTGGCTTTTGTTTAGGATTTTGCCATTTTTAATGGCACACCGTATTCCTCCCAATAGCAAACAGTGGAATGTTTTCCTGTTATGTCGTGACATAGTTGACATTGTAATTGCCCCAAGAGTGAAAAGGGAAAACCTAGCAATGTTAGATGCACTTGTTTCTGAGTTTCTGACACAGCTAAGTGACGTTTTTGGTGATGTTGTTACACCCAAGTGTCATTTTTTGATTCACTACTCAAGATTAACATCAATGTTTGGACCTCTGCGTTTACTTTGGTGCATGCGTTTCGAGGCAAAGCATCAGTATTTTAAGACTGTTGCTAGCAGCTGTAGAAATTTCATTAACATTGCCAAAACCTTAAGTGAGAGGCACCAGATGAAACAATGCTGGGAATTTTCCCCGCCCAATATCCTTGATGAGTTTGAGATGGTAGTAGGTAGGAGTATAGAGACTCCGTTGTCATCGCTCCCATTAGACCTACAGAAAATTCTAATAAATATACATGAAAATGAAGATTTCAACATTGAGCGTGTTTCAAATGTGACCGTTGACAGTGTGAAGTATGCTCTAAAAGATGTATTCATAGTTGACTATGTCCACGCAGAGGAAATTCCTCTATTTTTTCAAATTAAATACATTTTAAATGTCAACACTGTATGGTTTCTGTGCGGTAAGTTTTTAATACCAGTGTCGTATGATTCACACTTTCATGCATACACAGTTAAAGTTGACTTTGAATGGTGTGTAATAAAACCAGGGCATGAGATGGACTTTCAGGCCCTTGATACATACTCTGCTGATGATAAATTGTTTGTGATACTCAAGAATGTTTAAAATGTTCAAATTAAATGTATAGTACTGTTTATGACCAAATGTTTTAAGGGTATGATGTTACAATTAATGTTTAATGTGTACAAAAGATTCCTTTGTGATTTCTTGATGTTCAAAACTGGTTTTAGAAAATGTTCAATGTAGTACAAAAATTTACTTAACATGAGATCTAATGCTGTTTTAAAAAAGTAAAATTACTGTTCTTTATGTCACATGTTTTAAAAAATGAAATGTAATGAAATGGAAATAATTTTGGAAAAGTTTATAATGTTAAGCTTGATATTTCTGCTGTTTACAATTTTTATAAAAGGTTTTGCATGATTTAAAAAAAAAAAGTATAAAAATTGTTCACTATGCATTCTTTTGACACTGTGATTGAGATTAAAACATTCATCCTATAAGAAATGTGAAAATGTTATGGTTTTGAATGTTAAATAAATGTGATGAATATCATTCTGGTCTTTTTAATGTGTTGGTTGGAGTACAGATTTGCCATCACAAGGTACAGAAGGCTTGTCACTGGGGCAGTACCCTAAAAAGGACACATTTGCACCTTTTTTTAAAGGTACACTACGGTACCATTGCACTAGGGTACAGTTTAGTCAGCAGGAGGTACATATTTGCCTTCTGAAAGGTACATACTGCAAGGGTACAGATATGTACCCATGTGAAAGGGTACAACAGGTGTACCCTTGAGGGTACTGCCCCAGTGACAAGCCATTGTACCCCTGAAGGTACAAATTTTGCACATTTTTTCTGACAGTG